>JBCEWC010006658.1:0-22679 GCA_038996855.1 Solanum aculeatissimum | reverse complement strand
GGGGGCTTAGGGAAAGGTTAAATCACGAAAATACCATTAATAAACCAGAACTTTTCACTGAACACAACACCCAAATGTTTGCTACAGTGCCGTCAAATGGTCACACGGTCCGTTCAAGTGACCGTTTGGATGCACCTAGCCAAATATTTCCACGAACTCTCGGAGGACTTTCTGTTGAACTTCACGAACAACCAAACGGACCATCTAAGGTGAGACGGCCTGTGAACTACATCGTATGACCTCCCTTTAACTCAAAAACCTCAGCCAAGCCATGGCCTAGCCACTGCCTCATTCAACGAGGCAGCAAACGGCCCGTGAAAGTGCAAACGATCCGTTTGAGGAACCGTTGACCTACAATTGGCTTAGGGGTGGTTCCATGCCACCCCAAGCTCACCGTGACATCACAAGAGACACTAGACGGACCATTCAAAGTTTAACGGTCCGTGCAAATGTCCTTGGCCATATTTCTGAGCCTATCTCCAATGGCTTCCGAATTGTAGATAGTCTCACTGTTTGGGCCATATCTCCCTCATCCAATATCCAAATTGAGTGAAAAAACTTGTGTTGGAAAAATAACTCAAATATCTTCAAGTTGATATATGTTAGATTACATGGTTCCTCTCACACAAAATGTTATGACTATTTGAAGTTGACTGTCAAAGTTGTCCCTAGGCCACTAACTAGCCCAATTTGCATTAGGCCACTTAAACTCAACCCGTGGCCACCAAATCTGATACATGGATTGTAGTACATCATAGAATGTCAACCATAAGTAGATTTCAAAAATATTCGGGTTGTTACACCTACCATCTGAACCATGACTCATGATCTAAGTTTTATAATTCAAGGCCTAAAAAATTAATTCCTTGAAGCTTTGACCCCTTTGAAACGATGAGTACCATTTACAACCTATAAATGGGTCTACAACCCATAAAAGGTTGGTTTTATACCCAAGTCAATTTTTCTATGAAACTACAAAAGTCATCTATGAGTATACATAAGATTAGGACCCATAATGGAGCTTCGTAGATCTTGTCATCAGTTTTAATAAGGTTATATTTGTCGTTTTTTGGTCCTGTTCTAATTAGAGCTAAATGTTTTGCGATTAAAATAAGACCCATATAAATACTCAATGGTACTCATACCCTAATAATTACTTACATTATTTTGGAAAGCTAATTCAAGAGGAGAAAACTAGGGTTCAAGAAATTCTATTGAGGTCTTCAAATTTCAAGTAATGTTTTAATCTTTCCAAGTATGTAACGCTATCAAAGAATTTGATTGAATGTGTTTAAATACCCAACATCTATGTTTTCTTAATTGAGTATTCCATCGAGCCCAAAACTTAGTTTTGAATCCCGATTATGTTAGTTCTTCTTCTACTGAGTTCTTTATAATTATATATTAAAATTAATATTTTTTATGTCACATAGTATTATAACTGTTGTTTGTGGTTACATTTCTATGAATCTTTATTGAGTTGATTATCATGGCTTTCTCATGCATTACTAGATGGTTGAGTGACACATATTTTAAATGAGTTTAATGAAATTGAGTATTGAGTTTAATGATATTTTGAACAAATATTTTGGTGAAAATGTAAATTTTTAAAGTATGATTTGGATGAAAGATGATGATGATGTTTTGAGACGAGATTAATGTTCAACTTAAAGCCCAATGAAATTAAATGAGGTGGATTGAATATTTTACTTGACTGAGTATATGAGAATTTATATATGCTTTGGGAGTAGTATTGAGTACCAATTTGGGTAAGAGTTAAACGAATGTAACTCAAACTCCATAAACTACATAGCCAACATGGGATAGTGATGCCATTAATTTGAGTGACTCCTCAGTCTTAAAAAGAGGACTTTTTATTGGATCCATTAATATAATATTCTTTACTCTGACTAGGTATAAATAAATATGTGCGGAAATGACATCACTTCATTGTATCATCACTAGCTCATAGGTGATGGATGTTAGTTAGAGAAACTTATCAAAAGTAAGAGTATATTATTTTACTGAGTTGCATAGGCATATGGTTAATTGATGGAACTATATAATGAATGCATTGTGCATAGTGTTTTGAACTTGTGTATTATGCTGGTATTTTGTTGAGCTAATTCTTTCTTTGAATACCTTTGATGTGTGTTGTTCTATTCAGTATATTAAATATTGTATATTTTACATACTGATGTCATTCAATGTTGCATCTTTTCATGATATAGATACATATGTTGGGATCCTCAATGAATGATTTGTTAAAGATTTTGAGTACTCTAAAGAGTTTGGTGAGTCCTCCTAGCATTCGGAGGATTATCATTTATTTTAGTTTATGTCTTTCTTTTCCTAGTTTGAGGTAGCATTGGAATTGTATTGGTACCTTCTTAGTGAATAGAGGCTTCATGTATAGAGTCATATTGATGTATATGGAGTCTATTATTGAAAACAAATTTATTAATATAAAGTTAATTATTTAAGTTGGTTTATTGATTATGACGTCCCTGACTCCACATTAACATTTATTTGATTCTTTAGCATTTTTGCTAATTGAGCATGTAATAAGATCAAGTTGTTTACTTGGGAGCCAGTAAAGATTGTTGAGTGTTGGCATTACTAGGGTACCCTGTCAGGGGAATGACAAACATCATATCAAAGCATAGGTTCAAGAGCCTACGGTATGCTTGAAATATCTTGTAAAGTCTTGTGTATGGGTATGTCATGCACCATACTTATAATCAGATGTTTATGGAACATTAAGGAATTTTTTTGCTTCTTTGCATTTTAAGTTCATACAATAGAGTTTTTACTCTATAAACGTTTTTTTGAACTCCTGCATTATGCATCTGTAGACAATGCCTCTAAAGCGTTCCTCCATTCAGAGAAGTGACACTAGCACTGAAGTTCCCACACTAGAGGTGCCTATGGGATCAAGGACTAAAGGATGACCTATGAGGACTACTTAAGATCCTTCAATACTTACTGCTCAGACTGCTACAAGTATTAAGAATGAGTTTAGGGGAGTTGTAGCTATGCTCACCCTTTAAGGGATTTGTATCTATGCTCACCCAATTACTAGCAGCCCAGACAGGTTCACAAAACATCCCCGCTTAGACTACAAATACCCAAAATGTTTCAACTTCAACAAAGATCAGAAGTTTATCAAGGATGAAATCACCGGTCTTCATAGAATCTAAGGTTGATAAGTATCTACAAAACTTTATAGAAAAGATGTCAAAGGTTCTGAAAGCAATCTATACGGCTGAGACTGAAGGAGTGAAACTTGCTTCCTATCAACTCAAGTATGTGGGTCATTTTTGTACAACCAAGGGGAAGAAAGTCATAGCGAGGATGCAGAGCCTATAGTCTAGGATGAGATCAAAGGTGCATTCCTTTATCACTTCTTTCCTAGATAATTAAGGAAAGCCATAGAGGAAGAGTTCATGAATCTGAAACAAGAGAGAATAAAAATCAAGGAGTACAACATTACGTTCACCCAATTGTCCAAATATTTCCTTGAGATGGTTTCAGACATGAGGGCCAAGATGAGAATGTTCATTTCTATGTTAGCTAAACATGTGAAGAAGGAGTGCAAGGAAAACATGTTGATTTCAAGTATGGATATTTTTAGACATGAATTTTATTCATGTAATAACCCTGAAGGTTATTTTTAGTATTTTTAAAAAAGTATCATTTTACCCCTTCTGATGAATACCCCGAGTCCTATTTAATTGTTTTTTAAAGTTGGATTTTAAAACTTTTGTGAAAAGTTCAATTTTAAAGACTTAAGTTGCTTAATTTTGAGTTTTGGAATCATTTGAAATTTCAAATATCAAAATAGAATTTTGTATATTCCATTAATTCCAAAATATAGAAATTGATGTAGGAGAATTGTCAGAATCAGATTTGGAGTTAGTATATGTATTTGAGGTTCGAAGTTGAAAATTGAGTGAAAATTTGAATAAATTTTGACTTTGGTTAACATTTTGAGTTCAGAAATATATATTGGATTTATGTTGATTCCATTAGTTCTGGGAGGTGATTTTAGCTTTGGATTGAGTTTTGGTATAATATTTGGGTGATCCGATAGTGTTATGGTATTTTTAATGCCTTAAGTTATCCTAGTTGTGGCTAATTTAATTTTAGGTCAAGAAGACCTTAGGTTCAATTTCTAATGATTTCATTGTGTCCAAAACATCAAATTTAATTGGGGGGGGGGGGGTGTCTTTATGGTTTGTGTGTACTATATTTTGAATGAGTTCAAAGGTATATTCTATGATTTTATGCCATTTTGTGTTTACCGATATCTGGTGTATTGGTCCTTCTTCGTGTTCACAAACCCTACTCCTATCTTCGTGAAGGTATGCCTCTGTGTGCACCACATTCATGGAGATCATGTTGAGATCACGGAGGGTCAATTGAATTGACCTCCACATTCAGGGAGTTTAACTGATCGTTGACCTATGCATTCACGAGTCCTAGGCCACGATTGTGGAGAGTATGTCGTGACTGAACAGTAACTGATTCAAATGATGGGGTGTCTATTTTCTTCATTTGTATACCTTAAGAGCTAAAGAAAGGGCATTTTCAAGTGATTTTTTGAAATCCATTGGTTGAGTTATTTTGAGCAAAAATCTTCATTATCCATTGAATATTTCTTAATTTTAGTATCAAATTAGGGATTTTCTTAGTTGAAATTTGGGGGTTTTGTTCATGAATTCAAAGTTCTGCTCAAATAGTGATAGTGAGCTTGTGTTAACTCTATTATTTAAATAGTAGATTCCTAATACCATGAGAAATATTTTCATACAAAAGTTTTTAGATTTTAACCCCATTTTTGGGTGTTGGAGTTTGGACCCATTTTCCCCACATTTCATCATTTGGGTATTTTTAATCTTAAAATTTGATTGTGAATCACTATTTGAATAGATTGTTGTGGTTCAAATACGAATTGGAAGAGAAAGGCTCTATTATTGTATTGATTTCTTAACTTTATCAAAGCAAGTGAATTTCTAAACCTTATTAAATTTAATTGAACTTTGTATATTTGCTCTTTGTATGTTGAGGTGTAATGGGAATTCAGAAAAGGGTGACTTAATCATAAAAAAAACATAATAGCATAGACGGAATAATAAATTGGCTAGGTACTAGTATTGGAAAGTTGATTCATGGTGTGGTATGTACTTGTTGATGTTGTTTTGAGTATTGAGAAATATCGGATGATGACATTTATCCTTATATTGAGATTATTGATTGATTATGTAATTTTTATTGATGATAATTGTGAATTACTTATATTGAGTCAAGTGTTGAGTAATGATTAATGCTAATTATTGGAGTGATTATCAAGGTATTATAAATGTGATATTGAACAAGTGTTCTCTAGTCTTAATATTATGGTAACATTATTGAGTAATACTAGTGAAAACATTGACTCCTTGATAAGTAGTCTTGAAAGGTGATGATAAATTAGTAATTGAGAAATTAAGAAATGATGTGATTCTAGCATTGAATAATTTAATTGATGATAACTCTATTATTGAAAGAATAGTGACATTGATTGAAATTAATATATTGCTAGATGATTTTGGTGATACATTGTTAGAGAATCTTCATGAATTATGTGAATCATTGTTGAAGAGTCTTAATTGAGATTCATATGTTGAGTATGAGGAAAATTGAATAATAATGCTGAGCCCATTATTAAAGAATTTGTTCAATGATAATGATATGACTATTGAAGTAATGATGATAACGATTAATTTGAATTATGATTATATGAAATGTATGGACTCTTGTATACACTCAGGTTCCCATTGAAAATGCGCAGTTTGTGTTGAATTGTGATTTGAAATGAGTCCCACTGTTGATAAAAGATATAGGAAAATGGTTTGGACTAACTATATTTGAGTCAGGCCCACGCTCTATAGAAGATTTGAAACACTTGATGACATACAGGGGTTGGTCCACATGCTCTATAGTAAGATATACTTGATTATAAGTGGTCGATCCATATTCTTCATGGCATGTGATGAGGTCAGGACTCACGCTCTTGGTAAGTACATAGAAATATAGTCCTCCATGGATTTTGATCGTATCTTATCAATAAATGTGTATCATAGGACAGACATGCATCATGATTACTTGACGTTGTATTGTATCATTTGCACTTCATTACATCCCATTTCATTTCACTCATTGTTTTAATGTGGATATATGTATGAAATGTGATATAATGATTAACTTTGTACCTTTAAATTATTGAAAACTATTTATTATTTTGATGTATACTTGTATTATCTATATGTATAATGTATATGTTGGATTTTCAGAGTATAGGTTGTGGTTATTGAGGTTCAATTGGTAAGGAAGACATACTTGTGTTCATTATTCTCAACTTTTGTTTAGATATTCATGTTGGGTACCGTATCATTTGTATAACACCTTGAAATATCCTAAGATTCGAACTTTTCTCATATGTGTATGATATCATGCCAAGTGATTCTAACCTTGCATATAGGTATTAAAGTCTATTCTATAGGGGGATCATAGATTTTAGATGAATTAAGGATACAAAAAAATTCTTAAACACAAAGTTGAGTTGAAACATTTCCTACCTATTGAGTGTCGATGTGAGATTCTATGAAATAAGGTTATCCAGTAACTTGAAGTTGTGAATGTATGTTAAGGTCATTTCCTAAGTAATTGAGGTGTTTGGATGTGGTTTGAGGTCATAGGGGACACCCAAGGTCAAGACAAGTTCAAAATATTTCCCCTAACTAAGTTTTGGTATGAGTTCATAGAAGGGTCAACTTCAAATGGTCATATCTTTCAATACATATTGATTTAGGTGACCCATAATATATCAAATTGAATAACTTTGAATTATATTTTCAACGCATTCAATTTTTGTTTAGTCAAAATTTGGAATAAAACATTATAACCATTTTATTGAATCTTACCAAAGCTGGGAAATTTGGAGATCCACCAATTTTGATCTCCAAAATGTCTCGAGAAAGCTCAGAACATTGTACAAAGACCGAACAAGAGTCCTCATTCGGCGCCTCGCTGAATAGTTTGCGAAGGGGCCCACAGATCGCCATTTTGGTAGCCGAAACTCATCAAAAGGTCATTTTTTTAATTTTGATAATTATTTGACTTCCCCAAAAGGTTATTTTTGAACTTTTATCCATAAATAACTTCACAAAGTCCATCTTATAACCTAATAATATTATTCTATGTATTGTGACTCCTAAGATCCCTAATTTATCTTTTCTCAAAGATCAAGAACTTCATGAAATAAATTTCTCCAAATTCAAATAATTAAAGGCTTCAAGTTCAAAATTCTCTTCCAGAACCTAGGGTTTTGAATCAAGATTCTTGTTTAAACTTCAAGAACTTTATAGAAGGGGTTCTCAAGTTCATGCTATAATTTCACGACCCAAAAATTGATTATGACTAAAGAAGAATTAAATAAAGCAAAAACCATCATAACATAACATCATATATCACAAAACCTGGAGTTATGAGTAGCAGAGCATCTATAGTGGTATGAAAGGTAAAGACAACTGTCTCAAATTGAAATACAAAGATATCTCATAATGTCTGATACAAGTCTAAAAGGAAATAGTAAAGATAATCCCAGAGATCCACGACAACACGAAGTCATGAGCCTCATCGATAGAATCTGGATGGATACAGAATACGCTAAATAAGAGAGTCAACTATCTTATGTGGGTCCCTGTACTCAATCTGCAGGGAAAAAATAAAGTAGGGTTGAGTACACCGAAATGTACGCAGTGCATTCAACCAACTAGGTGAGAGAAATCGAACAAGTATGTAATAACAAAGAATCCTATACCTACATCCAAAAGGTTATTATACAATAAGAATATACAATAAGGCTTATAAGATCTCCCACATGTTCAATACGATAACACCATAAGCAACATCCACACGATATATGAAATATCATCAAATATGGGTCAAATGTCTCATGACCTTGACACTTACTAGTGATCAAGAGGTGTTACAATGCTTCAACTTTGCCACCTACTTCTGATCAAGGGGTGTTCTTCATCCTTGCCACCTATTTGCGATCAAGGGGTGTTACAATGCTTCATCCTTGCCACATACTCGCGGTTAGGGATTATAATATGTGAGTCTCACCCTTGCCTCCTACTCAGGTCAAAGGGGGTGGTACAACTATGAAACATATTACCCTTGCCTCCTACTCAGGTCAAGAGGGGATATGATGCAACATGATATGAACACAAGTAAACAATAGCAACTCAAATATGCACATAAGTGTAATAACATCATGATAAGAATGGTACAATCATATTCTCACATAGTCATCAAGGGAAGAATTAAATACCCTCACTGGGTCCCAATTTATCCTAACATCTCATATAATAATATCTATTTCAATGATCAAGTATACCAATAACATCAAACCTCACTCTTTGTAAAATATAATCACATCATAATTATATGCTAAAAGTCAAGTATGATATAAGTATTGGACCTTACTCATCCCAAAAACCTAATTACATCAGAATTTTACACCAAAAAACAAATATAATACAAGTACCGGACCTTACTCATCCTTAAGATATAGATAGATCATAATTATGTCAAGAATCAAGAATAATATATGTTCCAGACTCTACTTATCCCCAAATATATGCATATGGTCATCAAAGTGTATCATTAACCACCAAGTTATCAAAATATTTTCCAAATAGTATCACAAGACTCAATTTATTCTAACAATATTTCACGGGATCTCGATCCACAAGTTTCCCTCTCGGAATAATAATATAATCACAATTACTCATAATTCGGCTCAATCAGAATCACATTTCCATCACTACCTCATTCCATCAACATAATTGCACATAAATCAATTTATATCTCACAATTACATCATAAACATGTTCAATAACTCAAAACTCAATCCCAATAAGGTTAACCAAACCTACCTCAATGCTGAAACCACATTCAGACAAGCTTTTAATCAACTCAAACCTCCAAATGATCTCTAAATTTCTCAATCACTATAAAAATCAAATACTATGCATCAAGAAGAGCATTTTGATACTCATATTGACATGAATTAGGCTTAGAGACAAAATAGTCAAAACTGGGGCTAAATTTTAAAGTTCCCAAATCTGAAATTTGCCTTTAAAATAAAGTTCTATGCGAAAAATAGAGTTCATAGGTGAAAATCCTACTAAAATCAAGCTTAAATCGAAGGAGAAATCAACATTCAAAGTTTCCAAATCATAGTCTAATAATCATCATTTTTTGACATTGAAAATCATGAATTTTAGGATGAAATCAAGATAAAACTTAAGGTAAACGATTAATATAATGATAAAAATACTTACCCAGAAAAATTCTTTGAAAACCTTTCTACAAAATCCCCTCAAAAAGCTTGGAAGTTCAAAAATAAGTTAAATGGTAATTCCCTACTTTGATACTGTTCAGTTAAAAATTGTTCTCTGCGAACGCAGCTGGGGACCTGCGATAGCGGAGTAGTCCACTAAAATAACCTCCGTGATTATGGTGACCATCTTGTGAACGCGGAGAGTAAAAGGTAGGGGGAGGGGTCAGACACGTCTATGATCCACGAATGTGGAGCCTATCTCACAAACGTAGAGGGTAATATGACCCAAACCTCCACGAATGCGGAGAAGAGGAGCTCCTGCACATGAAAACAACAAACACCAGCTACCAAGTCAAATTCTCTACTTGGAACTGACCTCCAAAACTCTTCGGAACTTAGAATTACACAAACTTCATATGTATCCATACCAGAAATAGTGGTCCGGACTCAACGAAATTATCAGAAATTGATTTCAACTGTAGGCCGAGAAAATGCATTTCAACTTCGAATTCAATTCTGTAAATTCTCATAGTTCAGTTTCGACATTCTAGAGCTAATGAAGTTGACAGATCCCCAATCCCATACTAGAAAATTAAAATGGTACAAAAACTCACTTTTTTAATTACTTAAGCTTTCAAAAAGTGCCAAAACTCAATTTTATCATTTTAAAAATGCAAAATTTCAGGTCCGACTATACTGATAGCTCAAAATAGTCCCAAAGCAACTTACAGAAGGGTAAATAATTTTCATAGATATGGCCAAAAATGACCAACCAGGTCATTACATATTAGGTTCCAAGCCAAGGATTTCTTCAAGAAGTTTTGTTCTTATAAGTATGTTAGGCAACTCATAGTGTTGGACTGAGTTTGTCCACGCACCCCACATGTTAATTCTCCATAATTTAGTTCAAGTAGAGTTCTACCCTAATTCTTGAAATAAGTTAATTCTTCTTCCATTAAGTTAGATATATTTATGCACTGAGATTATTATTATTAATATCTCTTATATTATTAGAGTTTTCATTCATGGATACTTTCCCATGAAACCTTATAAAATTAATGATCATGAATTTTTTATACATTATTTGATGTTGAGATTGATGATTTTTCATCCATTAAACAAAGTATTATTTTAAGTCAATGCTTTACATGTTGAGAGTGAAGATGATGGTTTTTCTATGCATCGATGAAAGAATAATTTAAACTAATATTAGATATGTATTTTATTGAGTCAAAAGGATTATATTTTGAGGAAAACATTTTGATGAGACAATGCATATTTTAATGAGTTTATGATGAAATTGAGCATTGAGTTTAAATGATATTTTGAGAAAAAAATTCATGATGATGCAAATGATTTTCAAATATATTAATTGAAGAAATATAATGATGATGATGTCTTAAGATGATTTTAATGTTTAAATTAAAGTCCAATGAGACTAGATGAGATGTTTGTGAGTAATCTACTAACGTGATAAATATGAGTACATATTTTGGGAGTAGTATTGAGATCTTATTTGGATATGAGTATAAACAACTCAAATCCATAAACTATACCACCAGCATAGGATGAAAAGGGCTCATACCTCTGAAGTCCCTTTAGAGGTTTTTATTAGATCCATTGATGGGATGTCCTCTACCCTGAAAATGTATTGGATGGATGTCGCAACGTCATCGCTTCGTTGTATCATCACTTGCTCGTATGGTAATGATTTTCAGTTAATAGAAACTCCCACTTACTGATTGGATGATTTGACATGAGTTGCATATTATTGAGTTTATTTTCGAAGCATATTTTCTTCTTAAACTTGCATATTTTACATACTTGAGTTGAGTTGAGTATCTTTGATTATGTTCTTTCTATTTCAGTTATTTTACATATTCATAAATTTTATGTACTGACGTTCATTTGGACCTACATCTTTTCATGATGTAGTAGAGACAGGTTTGAGAGATAATCAACAGGTGCTTCGTTGAGGATCTTTTTGCATTTAGTTGATTGGTGAGTCCTCCCCTACATTAGTAGGATGCCCCACTTATCATTCTTGCTTTGAGTTTAGCATTTTATTTTTTATTTGAGGTAGTCATGAACATGTCATTGCCTCCATCTAGATGCTTAAAAATAGAGGCTTCATAGACAATGATGGATTAAAGTTGATATTTTCATTTTTAAGATGTGATTGAGACCCCAACTAGAGGTAGAGGGTGTTCTCGAGGAGAGACACCTTCTAGAAACTATAAGAGAGATGTTTTTCCCTGAGCCTATAGTTGATCCTAGAAGGGACCATGTTCCTCTAAAGATTGGGGTTGGACCATTGCTACAAGATATGTTTTTGAGGTATTTGGGTATGCTTGAGAGTATAGCACAGACTGGCAATGCTATAGATATATCGATAAGTTCATAGACCAAGGTAGGAGGATAGGCTCTCATTATTCATGATCAGGTTGGCCTTCCACCATTGGTTCCTACTCTAGTAAAGATTACTCCCAAGTTAGTTAATAGGATAGACAACTAGTTTATCTGTGAGAGTTTTCAAAATATGAAATCACCCTACTTTGATGATGTTAAGGGTGAGGATACAAACCTGGCAACGGATAGGAAAATTTGAAACGTCACCCATACGGTCAACTAAATGGACCGTGAAGTCCCATACAGTCCGTGAGACTCTTCCATGAAGCTACACTTGGAACCAACATCTCCCACGAACATTCCATACTTAGAAAAAATTCTTCTCTCGCAACCACACGGCTAGGCTCACTAGCCGTGAATCTTCACACGGACCATGAGGTGATCCGTGGAGCCTCCTTTGTGTTGGAATCTTGGCTGCTGGTTGGTATACCACACGGATAGGTTCACGGTCCTTAAGCCTCTACATTGCCCGTGAACCCCACCATCAAGACGACGCAATTTTTGGAACGTTAACCTTATACATATAATCGATCCGTAGGCTAAGGTCATCTCGAAACACTTCACCACACCTCGTGAGAGGTCACACGACTTATCTCATGGACCGTGAGGACACACACGGCCTGTGGTCTTACCGTGAGGTAGTGCCATAGCCAAAACCCTCTTCCTTTTTCCAGAATGCAACCCTATGCAGTCAGTCTCACCGTAAAGGCCATAACTTTCACATTCGAACTCTGAATTAAAGGAAACCATACGCATTGGAATTATAACTCAAAGATATTCAATTTGATATGTCGTGGCCTACACAGTTCATCTCGTACCAAGAGATATGGTCATTTAAAGTAAGACCTCCCATAAGACATCAAGCAAAACTTAACCAATATTATTTCTTCCAAGACGGTCATGCAAGAGAGACTCAGAAAACTCAAAATCTAACCAACATAGGCTCATATCAGTCCTAGAACAATATTACAAGGTTCAGAAAATTTCTGGGTTGTTACACCAAATTCCCCTAAGCCTACGTTACAAGCTAAGAAAATCCTACAGTAATCCTAATCTAAATAGTCAAAAGTTATAGTCGTGAGTATAAGGGAAAGCATATGATATTAAATACAGTTTTTGAATATCTATTATTAAAGTCATTGATTTTTGTGTAGTCCAAAACATTGGATCTAAAAATACTATCATGAGTGGGATATGGGACTTCTTTGTGTGAGGGCACTTGCATTACACTGTTGATTCAAGGCTAGTTCAGTTATTGTTGCTTATTTTTGGTTACCTTGCTTGTCATAGTTACACTATCACATGTATTGATCTGCATTAGTTTTATTGATGACTATCTAATATGTATTATTGAGTTGATGTGGGTGTCTAAGCTTGATTTTAAGATAATGTATGTCATTAGACAAAAGTATGTGTGTTACTATACTGCTTATGTAGATTGAGTTCATCGCTTGAGGAAAAGCAACAATTTTAAGTTGAGGGTATTGATGTGTTGTCGAAATACAACACTTTTGATGCTTAAAACTTAGGATTTTGTGTGTTCTCAAAGCGATGTTAGTAGATTTGATGTGTTTTTATGTTTGTTTTGCAGGATTATAGGGTTGGCATGATTTTTGGGCTAAGTGTGCTAAAATTGTAGATTTTGATGATCCACGAAACCCTTTATGGGTCATGGAAGATTTCATGAGTCGTAAAAGAGGTTTCATCGCAAATTCTAATGAAAGAAAATTTTTGAACAAGACTCTAAGAACAAGCATACGAGTCATAAAATATTCTATGAATTATAGCGTTGAGGTCGTACCATGAGCATCGGAAAGTGGAGCAGTGATGAAAGTTCATCAGATGAAACCCTCTATGGTTCATAGATTCCTACACAACCCATAGATATGTCTCATAGAAGGTCACTCCAGTTTTGCAGAAGAAGAGCATGAAACCCCAATTATGGGTCATGGAACATTATAATGCCCGTAAAACTTGCTCGTAGAGCTTGCCAGCCCAGTTTTCTTATTTTGATTTGGTTCTGTACACTACACATTATAAATAGATTTTTAGGTTATTTTTTTATAAGAGAGGACAGAGAGTTGCTAATAGTTACAAATTTTAGGATTTTTTGAGAGAGAGAAATACTCTTTTGTGTTCTTGTTTTACACTTGTGATTTTTTATTGAAGAGTTGGTTCCTCGTTCTTAAATTCTTTAGTGTAAGTGCTTAATTATGTTATTCTATATCATGATTCTTGCATCTACATTGACCATGAGTAGCTAAATCCACACTAGGGTTGTGGAAACCATGAAGAACTAACAAGGCAAAATCGAATAATTCATAATTCTTGGAAAGTGTGTATGAATGTATTAATTACTTCTCTTCATTTTGCATGCTTTTTAATGGTGGCCAACATTAGAACTCGCCTAGTTTTACTTGTCGAATCACGAAATTGTTGAATAGAAAAAGAAAATAATTAACAGAATTCGATTGATATTTTCTCATCTAATCAGCCAAACTAGATCAAGGGGAGGTTGTACCGGGACAATAAGTAAGGGTTAGTAATGTCACACTACGGAGATGGATCAAATCCTATAGTGAAATTTGCCTCTCACCTGGATGAAAGGGTTTGGTAAACTTAACTTTTCATTCTGCATCTACACATTAGAAAAGATTACAATTATTTGGTAATACCGAGTTAGGGAAGCATGGGGAACATATCGCCCTAGTTAACTCTTCTACTGATTTCACATCACTGGCATAAGTCTACATATACGTTTCTTGCAATTACAACCCCCCCCCCTCCCCCTTTTGAGGAGATAAGTAGGTTAATCACCCCCCACTTTACTATGAATTAATTGGAAGTCTACCATATTCCCTATGGGTTTGACCGTAACCTCGGTTAGGTTATTTACTTGATAGCAACCATTTTAACCTTTAAAAAGGAGGTGTACCTTGGGTGAAATCACAACACTGATACTTTTGCCACAATGATCCCTTTTTCTTACTTTACACGCTTTTGGGTGCCTTATTCTGACTTTCCGCTCATTGCCTTTTATTTTCACAAATATTTTTCTTTTAAGCTCATAATTTAGGCATCTTATTCATTTTTCAAATACCCATTTTACATTCTACCCTTTTTCATTGTATTACTTGTCTTCCTTTCCCACTTGGTGTGATACCTTTGCAGCAGCCACTCTCAACTTAGGTTTTTGGCCTAAGTTGAGGTGCACAATATCAAACCGTTGAACTAGGGCCACTTTTGGTAGCCACTCTCAAATTAAGATTTTAGTCTGAGCCGAGCAAAGGCCAAATTCAAGAATTCATAGATTAAAAAGTTTGCTTACTTAGTTATTTACAAACAAAGGGTTCATGTAAGGCTCAAAAATTAGGAAGAAGGGAAACATGATGCATTTAGTTGGTCTATTTAGGCTAAGTGGACTAATATGAACAATGTCCTGAGATCCTCTCCTAACCAACTAGCCTACAGTATCAGTCAGAGTAACAGGGGAAGTTCTGGATTAATTCACAATATCCAAATCATGCAATCTCGCTCACACACTTGGCACTGAATACAATGTTACCACTGACTCTCAGATCATGCTTTTTATCACCATTAATTTTTTTCGAACAAACATTGTCAATCATTTATTCCATAGGGTTGTCATCAAAGCATCTCTAACAGCATATCATACAAAAATGAAAGGGTATCATTTCTTAAGAAAATTGAAATATGTCGCAGATGTCAGTACAGAATGCTACTAATACTATTTACACATCCTCAACATTTCGGTTCAACAGAAAATAAATGTCCTTAGGGATAGAAAATAGGCAAGAAAACCCTACAGACTCAAAAATTGGGATAGTTGTAGGACTTGGTTACTAAGACTTCGTCGAGGCCTAAAACTACTCACACCCCATCAAAAATCATTTGCATTGTCCTCAATGCAAAAACGTATAGCCAAAACAAAGCATAGGGGTCAAAAAGAGCATACTTGAGCACCTAAGTACCAATCTTTGTCTGTGTCTGACCACCTTTAACCTGCCTAGTAGCCTCCTTAGTGGTAACAGCATGTCCGTAGGGTCCAGCACCCCTCACCATCTCCTACTCTTGCGACTACCATGTCATCTCATCTAAGATGAAGGCTTGTCTAACATCTTCAACTGCTCTATCTCTAAGTAGATGTGACTCAGTGCAAACCTATCATTGTACCAGAGCTTGAATTGACTTTAGAAACACGTGTGCCATGCCAGTGGAGGATGGATGTGTAGGCATAACTTCTGGTACAGGCATAGAAGTAGTAGTGTGCCCCATCTCTCCCTAAATCTCTATTTGTGAGGGGCCCTCTGCCTCTGGAGCAACAGTAGTAGATGATGTAGGCTCAAAATGTGGTGTTGCAGCGAATATCTCTGATAAATGAATAGGTAGATATGGTGCTCATCAGAGGGCCACATGATTCTTATCAGCCTTTATTAGCTGGCATCCAAGGTCCTCTGAACCTTAATCCTCGTGTCCACAGTATGTTTAATCTCCACTCCTACCGCTATACATAGTAAGTAGATCAGGCACGAAAAGGGAAAGGAGGTGGACCTCTTTAGGGCCCGCTCATGGATCTCCTCTGATATCAAGTGATCCCAATTAATATCATAGCTAACAATGATGTTGGCATCCAAAACTTTGTGGTTTGACATCAAAGTATTATTCGCCTGAGTAAGGGCAGATTCACCTATGTACAATAGCCTATTAGAACTTGCCAACAAAGTTGAGTAATGCCTTCACGATCACTGTTGAAGTAGAAATCTAGTCAAGGTTCTGGCCCTGATTAGCTATGTGGTGAGTGATCTACCTCATTAGAATGGCCTCACGGGATGCTTCTCTCATCAACCCCTGGTCCCTAGTTTGCCCCAACTGGTAGTCATACCTTGTTGTGGTGACGAGGGCCTGGTACTCAGAACCAAATAAGAATAGATGAATGGTGGTGTCATATATATTGACGGGAATTCCTCTAACCATCATTTGTGTAATATGGATTTGTGCAAGAAACCTCTTCCATTTTAGGGTTGACTCCTTGATAATGGAAGCGTATGATGCGTAGAACTCAGGAACAAGGGTTAGGGAGTACATCCCTGATGGGGTTGCTAACCAATCTAATTCGTAATGGGGTATAGTATCATAGAATATAGAATCATTATCAAGCCCATATGTAATGATCCGTGGCTCCTCAAATATGGTACCAGCCTATCGACCCCGCTCGTCATGTTGGATATCCTTCCTGTAGATGTGCTGCATGCGCTGGACATTCTATGACCTCATCAATCAAACCAGAGGAGTTACTGGTCCTTGGGTAGACTCTACGACCTCTAACCCGGATAACTCATCTAAGTCGGAGCTATCTCTCTCTCTAGAACTTGATCCAGACCCCTCTTAGGAGTCTGTCATCTGTATGGAGCTGCTCTACTTCGCACCTCCCTCCTCATACTAGGGATGTCGTGCAACTATGGACAGTGTCTGGGCTGGCACTATCTATCTATCTTTAACCCTAGTGTGTCATCGCTCAATTCCCTCGTTTAACTGGTTATTGAGCTCCACTACTGATCAGTTGGCCTCGATGTCTGTCGGCTCATCCTAGAGTTGGCTTTATAAGTCCCGTATCTAATCTTGTTTGGGATGAGGAGCCATAGTACCTAAAACTACACAAGTAGAAGCACACATGAGACCTAAAAATTCAAAATAAAATAAAAAAGATTGCAAAAAATTAGTCACAAAATGACCTATGAAAGCTCTCCAATGGGTCGTAGGGTAGGCTACGGGCCATAGAATACCTTTTTAGGAAACAGGGCACAGTAAATCAACTTACTAGAAGTGTACATACAAGACTAGTTATGGCTTATAGAATAGACTACAAGCCATAGACTAGGTCATAGGTACACTACAAGGAATCAATCCACTCAGGGAAGGAACCTACGAACCCTATGTACAGGTCATATTCTGAGCTACGATCCATAGATGGATTCGTCTGATGAAATCACAGATAGGCTAAGTTGCATATTTTAACCAACGAGGTGTAACTACAGTTCGTAAACTAGTCTATGGGTTGTAGAAGACCCTTGTGTTATTGGAAACAACAACCTAGATTTTCTAAGTTCACCATTTGATCTCATTGATTAATATTCAACCAAGAAAATCACAGCTAACTCTTAGTCAACCTAGTTTTAATAACTTTTAAAGCATGATGACTAGGTTAGAACAACAAGGTCTGCAAATTTAAATAGCATCGAAGCAATAGCACGCAAACAAAGTCAAACACATTCACTATGTAGTCAATGCACTCCAAATCAGCCTATAAACAAATACACATAAATTTTCACTAGGTTACCTCAAAACCCTAGCATATGTAATTCATGACCCTCTTTCTCTATCACTCATTCGCTCAGATACATGCAAACAGCATAACAACCACCATCCAACCACTTAGTTGGCATGTCATTATTTAATTTTTGAAATCACTTCATCAATCATAACAAGATAATTTAATTAAAAATTGATGACAAATGATTTCAAACTATCATATAATCACATTCATACCAATATATGCCTCAGATGGCCAATAAAGTTAATTTCCTCATCCCATCATGTTATTTTGGCACTACTATATCAATTTTAACAAGATAAACAATTTTAACATGTTTGACAAGGTATTGAACGAATTCAAACAATTATTTCAACATATATTAACATGTTTCAAGAGTAATTATACAATGGAATAGGGATAACTACATGCTTCAACCTATTTTCAAACAACCATAAATCATCAAGGCAAGAAAATCATGGTTTCGACCTAAATAGTGACTCAAATCAATAATCCAAATTTTCCAGCAAAAAGTAATGTTTTGAGGATAGTACATATCGGAGTATTAGGCAAGTGTCTAAGAACTAGGAAGAAAAACCCAAAAAATTTAAAACCCTGACATATCAAAATAGTGATTGGATTGCCAAAATTTGGTCAAAAAATATGGTGGTGATGGTTGCGGTGGTTGGACTTGGGGAAGAATAAAAGGGATCTTGGTATGTTTTGAAATTAAGGGTAAAATATGGGATAATTGATTTTTCCACTTTTTTATTTGTCTAGTCGGGTCGGGTTTAAGTGGGGTTTTAACCCCACGAAACTCTGATTATGGGCCATAAGTTGTTCTATGGCCCGTAAGATTTGGTTTCGTGATTTTAGAACCCTAATTTTAGGCCTTTGCAATTAGGAAGAAGCCTATGAGTCGTAGGCTGACCTACGGCTCGTAAGTGTCCCTAACACTTGGTAAAAGTCTAGAACCTTACCTAGGGTCCACGAACCCGTTTTGCAGCTCGTAGGTTTATCAATGGTCTATAAACTTAGCTCATGGACTGGAGTGCACAACATTTTTGCTCACTGGAAGTGATTCTATACATTAGTATGTGGGTCGTGGTATGCACCACAGCCCATAGAATTTGTCGTAGAACCAACTTTTCTTCTCCTTCTTCTATTGGTTTACTGTCTTAACCCTGTTTCTGTATATTCTCCATAGAACAAACAGTTACCCTATAATTCTCCAATATGTGAGTCCAAAATTACAACCAAAAATAAAAAATGTAAACTACCAATGAGTCCAAAAAGCAACACTTGACCAAGTAAAAAACAATTACAGCAAATATCTTAGGGAGTCTCGTAAGTAGCACTTAATTTATTGTTGCGGCACGTTATAGGGTACTTGGTTACTCAAACTTCATCAATTTCTCATATCTCCATCTTCAGATCATCAAATCTCTTCATGGACTGGCAAATATTGAAGACAACATTTTTGTCCTTCAATCTAAACTTGAGTTGACCTGTCTCCTTGTCTACTAGTGCTCACCCAGTGGCTAGGAAAGGCCTCCCCAATATGATTGGGACTTCAAAGTCGACCTCACAATCCAGAATCATGAAGTCTGCGAGGAATACGAACTTTTCCACTTTGACTAGAGCATCGTACAATATCCCCTCAGGCTTCTTCACTTTCTGTCAGCTATCAACAACTGCATACTTGTTAGTGTAGGGGCTCCTAAACCCAACTTCTTGAATACTGCAAGAGGCATTATCTTGATGTTGGCTCCTAAGTCGCATAATGCCTTTATGAAGTTGGCATCTCCAATGATACAAGGGATAGTGAATGCTCTAGGGTCCTCTTTCTTCTGTACCAAGGACCTTGTTACAATAGTACTAAATGTTGAAGATCTTGGCTAACCATCCTCTTCTTCCTCACTAGGTCCTTCATGAACTTGGCATGCCCAGGCATTTTCTCTAATGCCTCAATAAAGGGAATGCTGATAGTTAGCTGGCTTAACATGGAGATGAAATTCTTAAACTTACCTTTTTCCACCTTCTTCTTAAGTCTATAAGGGAAAGGTGGTGGAGGCTTAGGTATGGATTTCAACTTCTTAAGTGTCACCACTTCATTTTTCACCCCAGTTTTAGACCTATTATCTCCAGTATCCACATCGTTTCTCTCTACCATCTCCACACAAACCACAGCATCATCTATCGGCATTGGTGGGTTAATCATTTATTTGCCATTTCGTGTGGTCACTATGATGCACTGCCCATCATTCATCAGATTTTACAGTGAGTTTCTTGGTAGTGTACCCTTCTGACGTTGGTTAAACGTTGTAGATATATGGCCAAATTATTGCTCCAACTACTTAATAGCCACAACATCGACTCAATCTTCTAATTAATATTTGAGTTAGCAGCTTTCATTCCCTTCAAGGTCTCATCATGTGCATCAGCCTTCTTCAATAACCTGTCGAACATCTCCTTAATACGCGAGCTACCAGCCCCAGAATCATGATTGTATGGTGGAACATACGCACCAGTTCTATACTATCTCTGCGACCCCAATCATTATCTCTGTCTAGTCCTCTATTCCAGTCATAGTAACTACCTCAGTTGTTGTCCCTATAAGCATTATCCCTGTTGTAGTTCCGACCTAAATTCCCATACCTTGGCGCCAATAGTCCTGATTGGACCCTTGGGCGTTAGTCCGAATACCTTATATCTTATCAGTCAGAGAGCAAGTTTCCTCCTAATAATATTGCTCCTCATACAAGGATGTATGAGGTGAATGTTGGTTAAATACATTAAATCGCTCTTAATTTTGCTTCATCAGCAATCCCATATTAGTGATAATCCTGGCTAACTCTTGCATCATATCTTTATTGATCTTGGCCTACTCTTGATTGGTACTAACTTAGAAGGAGATTTTAGTCATCCATATGTCTCTCGAGCCACATGCACGGTTAGTCTTGGCCACCTTCTCCAGTTTTTCAGCTACCACAGAAAAAGTGCAATCCATGAATGAGCCTCCAATTATGGTGTTAACCAGTACTTTGAAATTATTATCTAGGGATCGATAGAAGATCTCTACTAAGGAATCATCAACAATCTTGTGGTCCGGAACACTGCTCAAGCACTTTATGAATCTTTCCCATGTAGTGCTTATCGAATCACAAGGCAGTTGCTCGAAGTTATTGATAAAATCCTTCTGCTTCTTTGATCTAGGAAAGAACCTCTCTAAAAAAGCTTTATGCATCTCTACCTATGTAGTGATAGAACCTCTCTAAAAAGGGTTTTTGCATATATACCCATGTAGTGACAGAACCTTGTAGGAATTCGGATAAGCATACTACTGCATCACCCATAAGATATAATGGGAATACACGGAGGCCAACAGCATCCATGGATAGATTTTAATTTTCTATAATACTCTTACAGACAAATATAATATTATGTAGATGGTTATTGTCATGACCCGGATAGGGGGTCTAGATGTGACATGGTGAAGGAGAACCCAAAGGCTCTCGATCAAGCCATCATAGCATCATTACACACATTATCGGTATAGAAACGCGGAAGCTAAACACATAACACGTAAGCTCTAAAGAAGTCGAGACTTGGGACTCAAGATATGGGGGCAATACCGGGGATGGGACAAGCATGAATATACATAGCATATAGTCATTCACAATACCCATCACTCAAGTCAATAGCATAACAAGAGAACATGATCGTAAACCAAGCTAAATAGCATCGTATTACATAACTAAATATCCAACATACAAGCCACCGTACAAGAGTATAGATTTTTCCAACAATGCCTCTACAAAGATGAGTGGGGCCTTGAAAAGTTTGAGGCTCGCCCTCGAGACAATGGAAGGTAAATACATAAAGTAAAGTGGTAGATAGACGGTGGCTATTGCCCTTGAACAAGAAGGTTCACCACTAGCAAGTCTTCAATAGGATATCAAGCGTCGTCCGGTAGAATGTAAATGTCACCCTCGGTCCCTACATGGTTAGAACAAGTAGACAAGAATATGGGTTAGCATAATTAAGCACTAACTATGCGGGCATGCAATGTATACGACAAGTATAGTATCCCAAGAAACATTTCAAGGGGATAAGTATACGAAAGGAATGCATGTAGCCAAAGAGTAGTATAACAATATGCCATGCCATTATGTATGAGATGCAATCCTATGTTCATATATAGCGGGGATGTAACCTCAACCGACAACATGAGTGACCCGAACTAGCCATTATCCGAATCCGGTCTACTTGCCAAGTAGAACCTAAGACACCCTTTAAACAAAGGATAGCATGACATGAAATCCCTATCTAGGGATTTATATACCCATGGTGGCACATGATTTGACGGAATGGGTGGGGCCTTGGTGATACCCCATTTTTCTACCCAATCCCTCGGTGATAAGCCTCATCCCATGAGAATATGTATATTTATATACATACAACATTCAAACGGGAAACTTACATTCTTTCAAATCATGCATCATTAGTCATGTCAAAACCATTGTTCAAGAATCATGTTCATGC
>JBCEWC010006657.1:0-22680 GCA_038996855.1 Solanum aculeatissimum | reverse complement strand
AATCACCCAACTCACCTTCCCTGTCTATATGCAAATCTTTACTTTGGCCCTGGTCTCTCCAAGGACATTGTGAACCTTGACCCAGGATAAAAGCCTAAGTTGAGGGTGGCTTATACTGGCCCTGGTCCTTTTAAAAGACATTGTGTACCTCAACTCAGGCTAAAAGCCTAAGTTAAGGGTGGCTATTGCAAGGAGAAGCAGAAAAGTTAAGAGTGGAAAAGAGTCAAGTGAGAAGAGGAGAAAAAACGTTTGGGGGTGTGATCGTGAGTAAAACAAAAGAGCAAAAAATATAAGAAAGAAAAAGAATGAATGAAAATGAAAATCACTCCCAACGGTAAAGAAAGTTAGAAGAATAGGGGAAATAAGAGCTTGGGAGGCCAAAAGTAAATAGCTAAGCCAAAGTAGTGTCTTGGAGGGGCCAATTAGTCACTTTGATCCTGAATGTACCTCAACCTAGCCCGAACCTACATTACAAGCCACAAAAGTCCTAAGTGATCCTAAAAAGGTCATTCGAGAGTCAAGGTGGTGAAAATAAGGGCAAGCATATCATCTATATTCGTGTATCAATTGAAAATCTTTTGTGAGCGTGAGTGTCTACATTCTAGTCTCGATTTTGCATTTATATACTATGTGTGAGACTTCTTTGTAGTGAGGGCACTATCTGGTTGCTATTCTGACTAGTTCATCTTTGCTCTTGAGCTTATTTGGGGCCAGCTGTACATGGTATAATTCTTAACTTGACCTATGCGAGTCTGTTTGGGTGCAAGTACGTTGCAAGTTTACTTTTTACGCATGGGTTTGATGATTGAGGGGTTGCTATATATATCATGTTAAACACTTGTAGTCGTGTGTCGTTATGTTTTATTTTTGGTCATCGCTTGAGGACAAACAATAGTTCTAAGTTGAGGGTGTTGATGAGTCGTGAAAATACAACTTTTACGATGCTTAATACATAGGATTATTGTTAGTTCTTAAGTGTGTTTGTTATTTTAATATGTGTTTAATGTTTGTTTTGTAGGAAAAAGAGAATTTCATGGAATTATGGACGCCAGACTGATTTGGAGCTAAAATTGGCTAACTCGTGGAAGAACACTATTTTGTGTTGATATGGACAAGGAGTGGAAACAATTTCATTCATAAGCTAATCCAACATGCCATAATAAGCCTTATGAGGCTGGAAAACAAG
The DNA here is from genome assembly GCA_038996855.1 of Solanum aculeatissimum. NCBI lineage: Eukaryota > Viridiplantae > Streptophyta > Magnoliopsida > Solanales > Solanaceae > Solanum > Solanum aculeatissimum. Next base: position 21,494 of record JBCEWC010006657.1, on the reverse strand, counting down.
AAAAATACCAAGGTAGTGGTGAAAAGCACAAGCGTCAAGCTATCTCAGAAGCATTCTAAGATGCCTTGTGGTGGAGTAAATTGAAGATGTTATGGTGGGAATTTTATACTGTCCATGGCTAGTACATGACCAAAATGGAAATGTGAAGATGAGGAGAAGCAACAACTAAGTTTCAGGAGTGACTACAACAAAACGGAACCAAAAGAACAAAGGAACACACCATGGGCATCTTCACGACCCGTGATGATGTTTAGCAGCCGTGAATCTGGTCGTCCAGGATAGCGAATTGAAGTGCGTCATCGTAAGACTCATCACAAGCTCTTGTATTACTCTTGGTGCACACCACAAGTCGTGAAGGTGCTCTTGGAGAACACCAAAACAGTAACAAAAGCAAAAATACATACATCACAAGCTATCTCAGAAAGAAGATCAAGATGTGTTGTTAATGTTGTGTTGGGGAATTGCTATTGCCCATGTCCATTGGTGATGGTGGGAAGTTGATGATAATCAGTGGCTAAATGTTCCAGGAGCAATTGAGCCAAAGCAGAACAAAAAAGGAGCAAGGAAACACTCCACGTGAAGGTGCACAACCCGTGGTACTCTCGACGGGTCATGAAGCTGCTCGTCCAGGTGAAGGAAGCGACTTCTGGCATCGAAGGACACTCCACGAGACCTTGCATGACTCGTGATGCACTCCACGAGCCGTGAAAGTGATCGTGGAAGACACCACGACTGCAAAGACACAAGGAAACACAAGGCAAGGACTACGATAGCATTGGACGGCTCGTGAACACCTTCACTGGTCGTGAAGGTGTGTGTGAAGGTGCAGCTAATTTTGGACGTTTTCAGAATCAAGTGAAGGGACCACGAAAGGCCTTACTAGGCATGAAAAGGACCACGGATCGTGGTCCTTGTCGTGAAAGTGTACTTTGTCCAGAAAAGCTCAAATCCTAATCCATTTAGGAATTCTTTTTCTACTTATTTTAGGAGAGTTTTAAGACTATATATAAAACCTAGGTTTTATTTTCCTGGAGAAAAATATTCCCCACGACTTGGAGCTGTTGTGCATGATTTTTCTACATAAATTTCCAAATTTTTACTTCATCAAAAACATAGCTGGACAGTGAACAAATTTCCAGCAACTTTAGTTGCTCGTCTTGATTATTGTTTGGAGTTTAGATCAAGCGTTCATCTCCGGATTCTTCATGTGACTTCAACAACTGATTTAATCTCTCTTGTAAGTGATTTAACCATGAATTTCAACATGTTTCTTGTTCAAGATCTTGCAAGTACAATAATCTATACCCACAACTAGGGTTGTGGGAACCATGACGTTATAAAAAATAGGCAAACGTAGGGTGTTATTTGTGAATTGTATTGCATATATTGTGATTTCCTTTGTTTAAAAGTATTTCTTGATGAGTGCACGCATTGAGAAATTGCTTGTATTCGTTAGTTGTTCGGGAGGAAATTAATGATTAGGAAAAGGGAATTACAACGGGAGATACAGGCAATCGATCTAAGTTTGAGTCACTTGAGCCCGAGAGGGGATGGTATACTTAGGCTTAGGGATTAGCTTGTATCTAAAGAACTTGAGACCGAAAGGTGATAGTTCTCTGAAATCCAAAGTGAGGATAAGTATTGAAAATATTTTGAGACCGGAAGGAGATGAATGACATGCTTCTAGGAAGGACCGAGAGGTGAACTAGAGGTTATCAAACTCGCTAGATTTTTCAGGCAATATAATGAACAATATACCCAAGGTTAATTGCTTACTAGTTATATGTCATGGGGACTGCAACCCTAGTCATCCACAAATCTGTCTAAGCCTTAGTTTACTTTAGTTTGCATTCGTATTCTATTTAGGATCTTAGTTCAAAACTCCTCATTTTTACTTTTCCGCATTTGTTTATTTTTTGGAAATAGAACCAACGACTAAAATAGGATAACTAGTAGAGTTGTTTCAATATATTCCCTCTGGGATCGACCCCAACTCTAAGTTGGGTAAATAGACTGCTAACAATCATCCATATTCTTTAAAAGGAATATGTTTGAACGTTATCATTGGTCTACTCCAGAAGTGAGGAAGAGAATGCTAATCATCTTAGGATTATTTTTCAGACTCTTAAGGACGGGAAGTTTTATGCCAAAATTTTAAAAAGTGAATTTTGGCTAGCATTAGTGGTATTCCTATGCCATATTATATCTAGAGATGGTGTTTGGATTATTACTCAAAAAACTGAGGTAGTGAAAAATTGGCCCAGACCCACATCCCCAGCAGATATAAGAAACTTCTTAGGCTTGGCTAACTTCGACAGACAATTTGTTGAAGGGTTTTCATCTATATTAGCACCATTGATTAAGTTGACTCAGAAGAAGGCTAAGTTCTAATGGTTCGATGCTTGTGAGAAAAGTTTTCAGGAATTGAAGACCAGAGTGACTACTACTCTAGCAGGTTGTCTATGGGAAGCACTGCCCATGCTGAGGCGAAGAAAAAGGAACTAGCTAAGGAGGTGCATGGACTTGCTCGATTGGGAGTTTATCTGGTTGACTCTAAGAAAAGGGAAATCATTATTTAGAATGGGTATACATCATCTCTTGTGGTGGAAGTAAAGGAAAAGAAAGACCCAGATCTTGTTTGACTCTAATTAAAGAAAGGTATGCATAAACAGAAGATAATGGTTTTTGCTAATAGGGAATGGATGGTGTGATGAGGTACCAAGGTAGATTGTGCATTCCTAATATTGATAATATTTGAGAAAAGATTATGACAAAAGCTCATTGTTCCAGGTATTCCATCCATCCAGTCTCTACAAAGATGTACCATGTCTTGAGAAAAGTGTACTTGGGAGTGGGATGAGAAGAGATATTGTTGACTTCGTCTCTAATTGCTCGAATATTCAACAGGTTAAAGTTAAATGTGGATTGACCCAGAATATAGATATCCTAGAGTAGAAGTGAGAGATAATCTATATGGACTTTATCACAGGCTTGCGGAGGAGACATACACAACATGACTCAATTTAGGCGATTGTGGACAGGATGATTAAATCAACCTTCTTCTTGGTGGTAAAGATGATTGACATTGCAGAAGTTTTTGCTAGATTATATATACGAGAGATTATAGATTGCATGGAGTTCTTTTGTCTATCATCTCAAATAGAGAAGCCTAATTTACTGCTCAATTTTGGAAGTCTTTTTAAAAGATACTTGGTTTCAAGGTGAATCTTAGTACTGCCTTCTAGCCTCAAACAGATGGCCAAGCAGTGCACATGATTCAGACTCTAGATGACATGTTGAGGGCCTATGTAATTTATTTTAAAGGTAATTAAGATGATCACTTACCCCTCATTGAATTTACATATAATACCAACTTCCCCTCGAGTATACAAATGGCTCCCTATGAAGTCCTCTACGGGAGGAGGTATAGATCGCCAATTGATTGGTTTGATATTAGTAAAGCTGAGTTGATTAGACTAGATTTCGTTCACCAAGCTATCTAGAAGGTGAAAACCATTTAGGAGAGGTTCAAAACAACACAAATATGACAAAAATTCTAAACTGGTATGAGAAGGAGAGATTTGAAGTTAAAAGTAAATGATTAGGTATACTTGAAAGTATCACCCATGAAAAGTATTGTGAGATTAGGAAACAAAGGGAAGCTTAGTCCTTGCTATATTGGTCCCTACCAGATTATGAAAAAAGTTGGTAATGTGGCACACAAGTTGGAGTTAACCCCCTGAATTAGTTGTTATTCATCTGGTATTTCATATTTTGATGATTAAGAAGTGTTTGGGAGATCATTTGTTAGTGGTACCTGTTGAGACTATTGGAATTAAATATAATTTGTCCTATGAAGATAATCCAGTTTAAATTCTTGATCCTCAAGTTCGTAAAAGGAGGACCAAGGAGATTGACTCAGCCAAAGTCTCATGGAGGAATCAATTCTTTAAGGAAGCCACATGGGAAAATAAGAATGATATGAAGGCCAAATACCCACATCTATTTGTGCCAATTAGTGATGATGTTGAAGCTAATATTCCCTTCCTTGATTTGAGCTAATAAGTTCATTCTTGAACTTGCTCGAGTGATATAGAATTGCGATTTCATAGTCTTTTAGCAAGTCTAACCACCTGCATTGTCTCATGTTTAAATTAGGCTGAGAAAAGATGTATTTACGACTCTGGTGGTCTGTAAAAACTCACGATGCACCCTATAATGGTAATATCGCCAAAACTTTAATACAAACAACACCGCAACCAACTCTAAATCATAGGTAGGGTAGTTCCTCTCATGCATATTCAACTACTGAGATGCATATGTTATCACTCTACTCTTTTGCATCAATGATCCACCCAACCCTATTCCAGAAACATCACAATACACCATAAAAGGTACTCTTTCTTGGGGCAAAGCAAGAATAGGTGTTGAGGTTAATAACTCCTTGAATTTTTGAAAGATCATCTCACACTCCTTTGACTATTGAAAAGACACATCCTTTTGAGTGAGTCTAGTCAATGGGGCTATAATAGAAGAGCCGATAGTACCCTGCTAAACCAATAAAACTTTGAATCTCTTTCACCGATGTCATCCTAGCCCACTCACGAACTGTCGCTACCTTGGTTGTATCTACCATAATTCCATATTTTGTCACTACATGCTCAAGAAAAGATATAGACTTGAGCCAGAACTCACACTTTAGAAACTTGGCATATATGTTCTCTTCTCTCAACCTCTGAAGTACAATCCTCAAGTGTTGCACATGGTCTGGCTCATTCTTGGAGTAGATCAAGATGTCATTAATAAATACAATCACAAATATATCTAAATAAGGTCTGAACACTTAGTTTATCAACTCCATAAAAGTGGTTGGAGCATTAGTCAACCTGAATGACATAACCATAAACTCATAATGGCCGTAACGGGTCCTGAAGGTTATCTTTGGGATGTTAGACTCTTGAACTATCAACTGTGATATCAGACCACAAATCAACCTTGAAAAACACCAAAGAACCCTGCAACAAGTCAAATAGATCATCAATACGAGGCAAGAGATACTTATTCTTAATGGTCACTTTGTTCAACTGACGATAATCACGAACAAAATAGGAGCACCCTAAAGAGACACTCAGACGACTAAACCCTTTCTCCAATAAATCCTCTAACTTCTCTTTTAACTCCTTCAATTCGGTTAGAGCCATCCAATAGGGGGCAATAGAGGTGGACTTTTCTGCTTGGCTCCACATCAATAGTAAAATCAATATCATGATCCGAAGGAACACTAGGAAAATCTGTAGGAAACGCATCCATAAATTCCCTCACAACTCTAGTGGTCTCCAACGATAGTGACTCCTAAGAAAAGGCCCGAACATGAGCCAAATATTATAAGCATCCCTAATCCATCCATCTGCAAGCATGCATATAAGAGATCACTCCCTTAGGATAAAAACTAGATGCGCTAGCCATACTAATTGAGGCAAATTAGGACAAGATAAATTCACAGTCTTTTCATGGCAATCAAGAATGACATCATAAGGTGACCACCAATCCCTACCCAATATCATATCAAAGTGAACCATATCAAGTAATATCAAATCTGCAATAGTATCATCTCTCCCCAAGAAGGTAATAATACAACCTCGATATACCCGATTCACTACTAAAGACTCACCTACTAGGATGGAAACAAAAATAGGATCAGTAAGGAGATCACGTATAATAGTAAGATTCTTGGAAAAATAAGTTGATACATATGAATAAGTAGAGCCTGGATCAAATAAAACTAAAGCAGAACAGTGGCATACCCAAACCATATTTGTAATGACAACATTGGAGGCCTCTGCCTTTGGTTGATCTAGAACAACATAGCAAACTCTTTGTTCCTTACTAGACTTCTGGCCTCTATGGCCTCCACCTCTCATTGTGCCTCGACCCCTTCTAGTACCACCCCTCATGCCCTGTGAGGTGTCCCTAGCTTCTGGTGCTAGATGGGTTGGTTAGGTCCCTGATGATTGGGTAAAAGTTACACGATGAAGATAATACCTGACTAAGTGCTCAATTTCATCACAAACATATCAAGATTTGAGATCCCATCCCTAAGATGATTGTCTTGAAAAAGGACCACACCTAGATGCACTAGAAGAGCTATCATGACCTATCTGAATAAGCCTAGATCAGTCAATATTGTTTGTGGCAGGAATAGCTGCATGAACTGCCCTGCCCTGGTGGCCTTACCTCTAAAACTCTCTAACTCATGGTGGGTGCCCACTAAACTAGCCATGCTGGTGGAATCTCTTCCTGCCACCTTATCGGTCATGTCTAATACGCTCAATCATGAGAGCATGGTCTACCACAGTATGGAAGGTGCCACTTGCTAGGACCAATAAAGTTTTGACCACCTGAACATACCCTGTAAATCTCTTGGTCAAGGGTCGAATCCTCTAAAACTCTATGGGGATGCTAGATATGGCATATCTAGACAACTTATGAAATCTCGCCTCATGGTTAGATACTGGCATTGATCCTAACTAAATCCAGTCAAACTCATCTCGTCTTCTGTCTCAGAGGCTATATGGAAAAACCTTCCTAGGAATACCTCAGTAAATTGATCCCAAGTCATCGTTGGTGATCCAATAGGTCTATGGGCCAAAATTGATCTCCACCACTTCTTGGCCAAGCTAGTGAACTGATAAGAGGTATAAGCAACTCCATGTGACTCAAGAATAGCCAAATTACACAACCGATCCTCACACTCTGATAGAAAGTCATAAGCCTTGTCACTGGGCGTACCATCAAATCTAGGGGGAGCTAATCAAACAAATATCTCAAAACTCTTCTGCTCAACAGTATACATAGTAGGGCTAGCAGAAGCTGGTGGCACCATAAACTTGGGTGGTGCAATAGATGGTGCGTTAGACAAACCATAAAGTTTTGACCTAGTACTTGGCCTTGAAGTCTTAGGCGGAATAACCGAAGTAATAGGACGATCCATCGGAGCTGATAAAGGACCAACATGAATCATAGGTGGATCAATTAGAGTTGTAGAAGGGCCAATCGACATTGTAGAAGCTGGGGTATCGAGAATAACAAGAGTCGATGAAGCTCTCTCAAGCTTGGCTAATACTCGTAGAAGTAGCTCCTGAACTGAAGGCATAGTATCTAGGGCTGATAGTGGTGGAACAAGGTATGTGGATCTCTCAGACTCATACTCAGGCTTTGGTGAAGCTGCTTTAGACTATCCCTTTGGCGGAGTTGCCCCTCTATAACATCCTCGACCCTACTACAAGCTCTACCTCAACCATAGGTGGGGGCTACATCAGATGGCTCGAGCTCGCCTACCGACCGTCGGGATCTAGTCATTGACATCTGTATAGAAGAAGTAGATTAGATACGTTCAAAGCAATTGATATGAAGAAAACAAACGAATAGAAACAAGAATGAAATTAGTTCCTATCAAGTGCCCCGTAACCTCCTAAAGATGGGTATGGACGTCTACATATCGATCTGCGGGACTCTACTAGACACCCCACTCTTGAGTCATGAGCTCAGTGAACCTAGAGCTCTGAAACCAAACTTGTCACGATCCAAAACTGAATCACGACTAAAGGGAAGAAATAGTAAAACCAAACAACCACTACACTCAATTTAAAATTTCAAAACCTAGAATCATGAGTACAAAATCTTCTAAACATAGAGTAGATACAATTGTCTAAAGAAAGAAATACAAAGTCTGATATGAAAGCCAACAATAAGTCTAAACAGTACAATGACGACTTGCAGTCTAAGCCTCACCGCTGTGATCGGGAAAGTGTAAGAAACTCTGCTCAAATAAGATCAACTACCACGTGGGAGTCCTTGTGCTTGATCTGCAGAGAGAAAACATAATAGGCAGTGGCGTACGCAGAATCTTTTCTAAGCGGTGTCACCATTTAAAAAATAAGGATAGTTGAAGCTAAAGCTTGTGTTGTTAAACTTGATTTTGTAAGTTTGAAATCTTTTTTAGAAAAATATTGCTTCATTAAATTTAGACTAAGATCATATAATCTGCACAATTAGTAATTTAGGATCAAATAATAGATTATTGTGGATAATATAATAAATAATACATAGTCAATTGGTCATATGTAAATCCAAAAATAAAATACATATATATAAATTTAAATATCAATTTAATGAATCCTAAATTATATCATTGTGACAAGTAAATAGAAAAGAATAAAATTATTATTATGAACAAATAAAAAGAAAAAACTTCAAGCACATAATAGAAAAATATAATAAAACAAAAATTCTAACATGAAGACTTGAGATGCTGAATGACGGTGATTGATGAACAAGAATTATATTTATTTTTTTTGAAGAAACTCACAAGTCACAAATATATAAATATAAGGAGTCTAACAATATTTTTAGTTTTATCTAACTATAATTCTAATGGATAAAGGACTAAAAAAATTTAAGTTTTATTTCAATTCTATTTCTAAAATAAAAAAGTAATATATTGTTTTGAATGATATAAGTGGACTTGTAAGTTTTTAATGAGGGTTAAGAAGAGAAAAAAAGGTCAAGGAAAGGAAAAAAAATAAAGTGTTGCAGGGGGGAATCGAACACGGGACATCCAGGTCTCCAGTAGAGAGCCAAGAAGAGAGGGAAAAAAAATGTTGCCGAATGGAATCGAACACGAGACATCCAGTTGCCCTCACGCACCTCTAGCCACCCAAGCTACGTGCACTTTTATTTAAAGATGTGTTCTTTCTACTATTCTATATTCAGTATATTATTTTTAATATATATATGAGTGTGTGTGTGTGTGTGTGTGTGTATTCAATAAATATTTTTGACAAAGTCATGTCACATGACACCCCTTCCATACAGGTAAATCCTCCCCTGATAGTAGGGGTGAGTACACCAAAATGTACCAAGTAGGTTCAACCGACTAGGTAGGAGAAATCAGATAAGCATGTAATAACTAAGAATCTTATCATCTGCAATGAAGGGGATATATATATATATACACACACACACACACAATAATAAGGACAGTTAAAATAACAAGTATGATCAATGATATAATGCAAATGTGATGTATGAATGCAATGCATGGGGTGGAATCACGACTATCGCACAGTCGGTGTACATATCTACTAAGCTATAGCTATCGGGTAGAACTCAAGGGGACCTCACAGACCATGTACATAAATCCATATCACAATATCTCAACCTTGCCACCTCCTTGTGGTAAAGGAATTTTAAAAAATGGTGCAATCTCTCTCTTGCCACCTCTGCATGGTCAAGGGCTTTTAGAAAAGGTGGTACAGTAAAAGTGGTACAATCTCACCCTTTCCACCTTCGCATGGTCAAAGAATTTTATAAAAAGTGGTACAATATCTCAATCATGGTCACTTCTACATGGTCAAAGGGTGGTACAGATGCAACATGAAGTTAATACATGTCAATGCTACAAATTAATCTATAATATATTAATATAATGAGATAACCAATGAATAATAATCATAGGATCAGAAAGGAAATGCCAAGTGTCTCAACTGGTACCACAAATCATCAACATGTCTCAAATTACCACACTTTCAACAATAGTTTAATATACCAATAATACCGAACTTCACAAGTCCCAAAATATGCACATGAGTCCCCAAAAATATCTCAAATACCAAAAAAACTAAAAGTTTTCCAAATGATATCACAAGTATCATATTATCACAACAACATCCAAAAGAATCTTGAATAACTAGGATACATCTCAATTTACCAACAATTTCACACGTTACTCCAATTCCAATATAACTGATATCTCATTTTTGCCAAAATACTATCATATCAACCCAGTTACTCATGAAATAATTTAAATCTTACAATTATTATATAAACGTATCCAATAACTCAAATCCAGTCCTATAAAGGTTAGCTGAACCTACCTCAATGTCAAAACCGCACTCGAACCAAGCTTCCGGACAATAAACACCTCAAAAATGATCTTGAATCAATCAACCACTATCAAGAACAGATAATACACGTCAAGAGATGAATTTTGATATCTATATTGACACGAATTAGATCCAAGAGTAAGATGATAAAAATTAGGGCTAAATTACGAAGTTCACAAATCTAAAAATTGACTAGAAATTATGATTCTACACGAGAAAAGGAGTTCATGGGTGAAATTCTCATTGAAATTGAGCTCAAATTGATTGAGAAATCAACATTTAAAGTTCCCAAAACATAGACATGAAAAAATCAATTTTAATCATTCAAAATTTTGAAATTCAAGATAAAATTAAGAGAAAAGTAATGAAAACTAAATAATTTGAAGATAGTAACACTTACCCAAACATTTTTCAAAAATCCTAGTCAAAAATCGCCCAAGAAAGCTTTAAAATATTAAAAATGATGTTTTCTCAATTTTAAAACTGATCAGGCAAATTAATACTCCACGAATATGAGGTGGGGCCCGCCAAACGTGGAGGAAAAAATCAGTGAAGCTCCATGAACGTGGAGCAGGGCCCCCAAACGTGAAGGGTCCACTAATATGACCTCTGCGAACGCAGAGATCAAGTCCGCGAATATGGAGAAGGACATTATACCTCCGCAAACACGGAGCAAAAGGGCGCAAATGCAGAGAGTTAATTACCCTGCACCAGATTTCAGAAAAAACAGTTATAATTTCAACTTGGAACGGACCCTCGAGGCCCATTCGGAATCCGATACGTACAAATTAGATATGTATCCCCACTAGAAATGACAATTTAGACTCAATGAAATTATTAGAATTTGATTCCGAGATCTCCTTGGCTTGGTTCCCGATAAAGCTCAATAAACTAGTTAAAACTCAAAATACCAAAATTGCCCTTGAAAACTCCAAAAATTATAATGAAAATATTTCTAGCATTAGTTTCACCATACGAAATCACTGAAACTGTCGAAATTTCGAAGAGCTTTCGAGCTCCAAATGTTGACCAAAGTCAAACTTAGGCTCTAAAATCAACTAAAAATGCAACTTTAGGTCCAAAATCTCCATTTTAACTCCAAATTTAATTTTGTCACTTTTCCTAGATCAAATTCGACGTTCCAAAGCTAATGGAATTGACAAATTTTCATTCTGACCCCTAAAACTCAGAATGGTACGAAAACTCACTTTTCAACAACTTAAGTTTCAAAAATGTCAAAACTTACATTTTTCATATTTTTAATACAAGATCTCAGTCTTAACAATCCTGATAGTTCAAAATAGGTTCAAAGAAACTTACGAAAGAAAAAATAGTAATTTTTACAGATAAGCTCAAGAATGACCAGTAAGGTTATCGCATCTGAGTCGTTGAATCCTTGAAAATTATCCTAAATCCTAGTATTTTTGTATATTATTGTACAAATTGGCATGTTTATGAATTAAGTATTTGGAGTAATTTTGTATGTCCTTTTTCATATTTGTATATAACTTAATATATCTATGTATTGACTGAATTTGAGGAGCATGAATTGTGAATATCTTGAGAGAGAATGAGTCAAATATGAATGTAGTTCGAGTGGTTATTGAAGGTTCTTTTGTTTTCTTTTGTCCTAGATTAAACAAGAGTATTTGAGTATAAATCAATGTCAATACAAAAATATATTTATATTGTCCTTGAAAGATGGGAATGAGATAATGGTATGATTGGTTGAATAAATTAATTGTGAGATGATTGTTGAATTGATAAGAGTCCAATGAGACTAATTGAATGACTTAATTGAATTGATTGATTTTGAGTTTTATGAGCATGTTGAGTCTTGGGAGAGTATTGAGCACGAAATTGGATTATAGTAATTAACAACTCAAAGTCAATAACTATGTAGCCAACGTAGCAGAGGACTGAACAGATAAAGTCAGATGTTTTTTATTGTCTCAAAAAGAGGACTCGATTTGATAATGGATCCAATGATAGTGATTTATCCCTTATATTGGCAATGTATTGGATGAATGTGGCAACACCATCACTTGGTTGTATATCACCGGATCAAAGATGATGGATGTCAGTTAGAGAAACTCCCAATTAAGATATGATAGTACTCAAAAGAATTAGACTGAGTTGCTTATTGTTGAGCTTTTCTAAAACATAGTTTTCTTTTAAAACTTGTGTTTTATTTCATTGAGTTGAATTGAGTATATCTTGAGCTTTTTGCATTACAACTATATTTACATACTGTACATTCCATGTACTGACGTCATTTGGTGCTGCATCATTTTATGATACAGATACAAGTACTAGAGATCATCAGCAAGCACTCCGTTGACGATCTACTTCGTTCTAGAGATAGTGGTGAGACCTCCTTGCTTCCAGAGGCCTAGTGTTTATATTATTTATTGCTTCTGCAATATTTTTATGTTTCTTTGAGGAAGCCTTGAACTTGTCATTGCCAACGTCTGGACGATTGGAGCTAGAGGCTTCATAGACAGTGACAGATTGATTTGATGTTCCTAGTCTTACACTTGTTTCCTTCAAACACTGCTTCTCATGATATTGATTGATTTAGACTTGTTAGTTTATAACTTGTGTCTCACTAAGGTATTAATTGATTAGCTCACTAAGAAGTTTCCTACATATATTTAGACAGAGTCTTTCGCTGCTAATTGAATAAGTGATTAAGTCAAGTGATTCGCTTGGCGACCCAATAATTTTTTTAGTTCCGACCACGTTTAGAGTACCCTCTCGAGGCATAACAAAAATCAAACCCACAAACTGATCAAAAATGACTTGAAACAACTATCATGAAGGATAAAATTATAATTTTTTAATTTTTTATAAAAATGACATTTAAGGTCATTAATGAGAATGGGAGGTAAGGATTCAACTATTAAATTAAAAATGAGTTGTCGACACGATCTGATAGTTGAAAATTTGTATAATCATGTCAAAGTAATGATTGATGCATAAGTTATGTCATCTCCAAGCGAGGGTATTTCAAAATCTGAGATCAATAATCCAAGAAATTAAGGAGATTGATGAGGATGTTATATATTGTATTGGAGTGTGGTGTATGAAATAAAGTTCTACATTTGATATTTTATATGATAAAAATATTTCACCAAGCCTTATAAAGTAGGTTTATAATATGGTAATCAGATCACTTATGTTATATGAATTGTTGTATTGATCAATCAGGAACCCAAACCCCCTCAACTAAAAAATTACGTTATATATAAGGTCAAAATATGAATATTATGCGTTTATAACCATTAAATGAATCTGTTAAACACAAATTGAAAGGTCTAGCTCAATGGCTCAAGGGGTTCAATTTCTCATTCCCAAGTTTTTTCCCCTTCTCTCTCTTTTTTCATCATTTTTAATCAGCGACGAGTTTTATTTTTCCTTTCTCACTTTTTTCGTTTTTAATAAACAATGGACTTTGTCCTTTTTTATTCCCTTTAATGAGTCGTTAGGCGTAGATTATACAAAAATTAGTTAGTGCATTATTTGTTTTAATTAAACCATTCCTAGAATTTATTATTTATTTTATCTTTTTTAATTTATGTGACATCGTTAAAATTCAAAAGTCAAACTGTAATGACCTTGAAGGTTATTTTTGATATTTTCGATAAAAATTTCTATTTCACCCTTTCTGAAAGTTATTTTAGGTCATTTTTTATTGAGTTGAAAAGTCAAATTTCGAAAATCTTATAAAAAGTTGGAGTTTTGCAAAAGAAAAAATTTTAAAGGCTTAAGATTGAGAAATTTTGAGTTTTGAGGTCATTTTGAGTTTTGAGTGTCGAAATTCGATTTTGTCGATACCATTAGCTCCGTAATGCAGAATCTAGTTTGGAAGAACTACAGAACTAAATTTGGAGTTAAAACAAAGATTTTGGACCCAAAGTTGCACTTTTAGTTTATTTTTTATCATAGATTTAACTTTGGTCAACATTTGGTGTTCGGGAGCTCGAATCAAAGTTTTGTCAATTTCAGTGGTTTCGGGTGATGAAACTAACACTAGAAATGATCTCGTTGTAATTTTTAGAGCTTTCGAGGTTATTTGAGGAGCTCAAATCAAAATTTTGTCACTTCTAGAGGTTTCGAGTAATGAAACTAACACTAGAAATGATCTCGTTGTAATTTTTAGAGCTTCCAAGGTTATTTTGAACATTTGAGCCCTAAACTAGTTCAAACGATCTTTCTCAAGTTCTGGATCAAGGAGGTCTCGAATTTGAATTCTGACGGTTTCATTGAGTTGGCAACGTCATTTTTGGTAGGGTTTCATTTTTGATTTGTGTTCATGGGGTTCTGAACGAATTTCGAGAGTCCTAGTTGTGAATTATTTTGAGTTGTGTTGCTGGTTTAAATTGGAATTTGGTGCCAAAAATCTTGTCCTCCGCGTTCGTGCCCTTCTCCCGCGTTTGCAGATAAGGGGCTCACATTCACGTTGTGGTGGAAACCCTAACCTTTTGAGGATGTGTTCCCCGCATTCCCGGAGGGTAACTGTCACGTGACCTCCACGTTCGTGGTAGCTTATCTGCGTTCGCAGAGGGCAATTGCCTAAAACAGTACGTGAACGATTTTAAAGTGACGAGTTTAACTTATTTGAATCATTTTTATGCTTTCAAGATTGATTTTAGGCAATTTCTTTAAGGTTTTTCAAGTCAAGACTTTTGGGTAATTAATTTCTACTCCATTTCTTCAATTCCCATTAATTAATTTATGATTTTAACTTGAAATTGGAAACTTTTAATGGGAGAATTTGAGGTTTTTTCGGATATAAAATTTTGAGTCCATTTCAACTCCATTTTCGAATTAGTTTTCACCGTTGAACTTCTTATTACTTGGAGAACATTTTCATGTATTAACTTTCAGATTTCGGTTACTTTTTTCAATATGAAAATTTTCACCATTTGCCCTTTTCGCCTGAATTTATTGATTTTAGTGTCATTAGATTCATTATATGATTATGATACTATATTTAATTAGATTGTGACGTTTTGGGTGCGAATTCAAGGGGAAAAGCTCTGATTATTTCTTGATTTGGCTACTAGTTGAAGCAAGTGAAATTCTAAACCTTGTTAAGCTTACTTGAACATTATATTCCCTTCAATTATGGCTTGAAATGATTAGATACTTGTAGTTGATTGAGTTGTACTTGGTAAAATGGGAGAGCATGACTAAATTGTGAATTTCATCTATGACTTGAAAGTGAAATAACAAGATTGATAATTGTTGACTTGAGTACTATATTGAGAATCTCGTGTGATATGAGAATGTGAATCATAGATAGTGTTTTGTTGGCTTAATGTTGTAATTGGAATAGTATGGTTGAACTTCACTTATGAGTTAGAAAATTGATTATAGGCTTAAAAAAGACTTGTTATTATACCTTATTGATTGAAATATTTGACTTGAGATGACATATTTATTATAAAGCGAACTCTTGCTTGCTCATATTATCATTGCATCACATCTATATATGTTCTTGATGTGCATTGTGATTGAGTACCACTGATGAAACACAAATGAAAAATAGGGGACGGGCCACATGAACTATGGCATGAAACGCAAATAAGAAATAAGGGACAGGTCACACGAGCCGTGGCATGAAAAATAAATGAGAAATAGAGGACGAGTCACATGAGTTGTGACATTGATTATATATATTAGGGTTGGGCCTCACGATCTGGGACAGGTACATGGACAGAGATGTATCCATGGGTTCCAGAGTGATAATATCAGTAGATTTGTATCGTAGGACAAACATGCATCACGATTACTTGACATTGCATCGCATTTACATCATTTCATTCATTTCATTCCATTTCATATCATTCCTTTCTTGAAGTTGTTATATGTATCATGTGTAATGTGTTGAATGCTTTAAAACTTGTACCTTTCTTGAGATTATACTATTAAAAGATTGTGATATATGTCAATAATTTAAACCTTGTACCTTTGTTGAGATTGAATTATTGAAAAATTGTGATGTATGTCGATAATTTGAACCTTATACCTTTGTTGAGATTGAACTATTGAAAGATTGTGATATATGTCGATAATTTGAACCTTGTACATTGTTGAGAGTGAGTTATTGAAAGACTGTGATATATGTTGATAACTTGAACTTGGTACTTTGTTGAGATTGAACTATAAGATGTTTATACTTGATTCAGTTATTGAGAATGAGTTATATAATGATTGCTTGAACTATACTTGTTGAGTATCTAAAACTATCTGAAGATATTTGTTGGATGATCGAGTTGTATATTGAAGTAATGTTGTATAAATGATCTATATTCTGAGGTATTTGTTGAAAGTAAATCTTGTACAGATGTATATATAAATATATATATATATTATTGTTGTTGGGACTTTTCTGAGTGCACGAGTATAGTTCGACGGTATGTGGTTGATGTGGAAGGAGTATTTTGTTATATGTTTTACTTGTTATTTAGATCATTTTGTTGAGTGTCTGTTATTTTTTGTACTCACCCTTGCTTCTATACATGTGTGTAGGTTGTGAGCTCGGTTCTACCTGAGTTAGTTTCCATCTATTCAGACCGAGCTTTCTGGATATTCGAGAGGTAGCAACTTGTCTAATTGGCAGACTCTCAGAGTCCCAATCCATTTATCCTATGTTCTATTTGAGAACTGAGACCCAAACTTGTATTTATTTTCCAGTCGTGGACTGGTTTTATACACTTGATATCCTAGTGTTTGTCCTTATTTAGACTTTATATCTTCCGCTTTAGTTTTTATTATTGAATTGAACAAGTTTTGGTTACTTGTCTTGGTGGTTTAGAACAGTGTCATCACACCCATTTTTGGGTCGTGACACAAACAGATTAATATTGATTGTAAATTCAAGCATAAAATCTTTAACTTTCGTTGAAATAAAATTTACATATTTGAAAACTACATAAAAAAAATACTATAAGTCACAATAATTGATAATTTAAGATATTTGAAAAATATATAAAAAATTGCGATCACAATAATTTATATTTTCATATTTAGTTGGTTTTACATATACAAGATTATATTCTTGTATTTTTTTAAAACTATTACAGTTTATTCAATTGAGGCATATAGCTCGTTCTTTTTAGCTATATTTTTATCATTTGACATATTCATATTGATGTTCAATACTTATTTTTTTATCGTTATTGAGCATTGAATATGTATTATGGTATTAATAATTCAATCCTTGTACTTTTTAAATAATTTTGTGTTCTATTGAGGGGGTATTAATTTGAAAATAAAAATAAAGTAGAACCGAGAATTATATATACCTCAAACTTTTGAGTGGTAATATATATACCTCAGTTTACTAAAAAAACACATTGATAGGGACTTCAAACTTTTGAGTGGTTAATAAAATGTTGGGCCACTTATTTCTTCTAAGAGTTATTACTTTCAGTTGCTTTGTGCCTTTTGAGTTCTATGAATTTAATGTATACCAGATTTTTAATAAATTTGGGGAACTCATTAATCTTGTAAGTTAGGAGAATTATTATTTACTCCCTCCCTTCATTTTTAGTAGGTTTGGGTAAACTCATTAATTTTGTAGGTTTGGGAAACTATTATCCCTCGTATTATTATGAAATTCGTGTCTTTATCGATTTGGAATATTTGAAATTTATATAAAGGTGCTCGAATTAATTTTTTCCCTTTATTTCATTTGAACTTGTGTTTTAGTTTAAAAAATGGTCTCAAATGAAATTATCACTTTAAAAATTCATGACTAAACTTGACAATTATGTTCATATGGAAAAAATTAAAGGAATAGTGTGCTGGTCACTGTTCCTGTCAAACAATCGAGTCATGATATTTATGTCTTTTGGTTTTGTGGTTCACACAGAAATTGTCCATACAAATAGTTAAACTTTGCATTTGTACACATTGAATATGATAGCTCATTAGAAGTCTGCCACACTCACATTCATCAATCTCTATATCATACATAAAAAATCTATATTATTATTATTTAAATAAATAACAATATTATGTCATCAATTCATGTTATTTTTGTGTGATATATAGAGAATAGATGAATGTGTGGTTCTAAATTATTTTCTTTGCAGTTCAAGCTGAAGTTGAAAGAGACCTAGACATGTTCAGGTGACGAAAAATCAAACACGTGGTTTTGTTCATTTTTCTTTAATTTAGAACCTTTCAAGTTTGGAATTATTGTTTCTTTTCATTTGAAAATCGCTTCTCCTATTTTTTATTCTAAAATATTACTTGATAGATCATATCAGTGTAGGATGATATTTTTGGTTCGAAAGATTTATATATATAACAAGTAAATTTCTTGTGCGTTCTTTGGTATTTGACAGATAAGTAAATAATTATCCTAAATTTTTTTTTTATATATAATCTAGCAAAATATTATGAGAGGTGGATCTAGATGATGGTATGGAGGTTATGAGAGTGGAGGGTGGAGAGTGTTGGAATCGAAACAACTGAACATCACGTGGAGACTAATAATACAAACCTTGAATGATAATAATCAGGAAATAAAGAAAAACTATATAAGATTTTATGATATGATATGAGTTTGATTAATTGACTATATAACAATACTATTATAAAAAAAAAACTATTAGAGGATAAATTTTCTTTGACGCCTAAACTCTTCAAATTAATACATTGTGGATGCTATATGTTGTGTTTTACTTCCTTTAGTCCATATTAAGTGAATTGTTGAAATTTAACATACTTCTTAAGAAAAATATTTAAGGACATAATTTAAATGCTACTTTTTCTGTATTACTATTTTGATTATTCCAATTCCAAACTATTTTACTAGAAATGTAAATTTATTAAGAACCTTTGTAAATGAAGGAAAAATATGGGAAAGAATTTCAATACATTTCTTGAACTTTCAATAATTCACTTGTTTGAACTACCAAAAATCTGTTGACAATTTACTTGGACTTAATAGAGAAATTAAAGAAAGGATCGATAATTCTTCATTTATAGATGTCAAACTTTTCTTCCAAGATAACAAATAATTAAACTATAATATAGAAGAGATTTATATTTATTCATTTTTAAAAAAAATTAACAATATCTATTCAGGTTATTATTGTGTGATGTATAGAGAATAGACAGGTGTGGTTCTAAAATAATTTCTTTCTTTGAAGGTCCAACTAATTAATGTTAAAGGTAATGCACCAAATTAAAGAGACCCAAATGTCTTGTTGAGTAGACAAAAGTTAAAGCATGTGTTCTTATACGTTTCTCTTTAATATCCAAACACACTTAAAACTTCTTTTTTTTTTTTAAGTTTCATGTATGAGTTTCGTATCTGAATTACCATTTAGTTTGAGAAATATATCTAGTGATATGTGTAATACACTCTCTTTTTTATTAAAAAAAATTTTGTCACATGACTTTTCATTTGGATAAAAAAAATTCACTTTGATAAAAATTAAATAAAATATTAATACCCCTCCCAAAAGAATATTAATTTTTAAAAAAATTAAAATTAAAATATTTTTCTCACCTACTACACTACCTCCGCCCCCCTCCCCGCTCCTTTACCCCTCCACCCCACCCTCCAACAATCCCTGCCCTTTTAATTTTTAAAATTTCAAAAAACTATTTTTTAAAAATTTAAACTCCACCTCCTCCTAAAAAATTGATATTATTTTTACTTTTTGAAAATAAGTAAAATTTATCCCATCCTATCTAACTCTCCGCTCCTAATTTATTTTTGTCTTTTTTAGATTTTTATCATTTTGTTATAGATATGCATACATATTTTTAGAAAAGTTGTTTTTTCTACTTGCGTATTGGATATAACAAAAATAAAAATTTTATTAATTTTAAAAAAAAATTGTTCAAGTAAAACAAATACTTTTCTAAAACAAATGAGAAAAAAAATAAAAGTGAAGGATTAAGTGGGTGGGGTAGAATTATTTTTTCTAAAGAAAATTAAAATAATATCTAAATTATTATTTTGAAGGGGAGGAGGGGGTGAGGGGAGGGGGAGATGAGTAAGAACTTCTTTAAAAAATTACAAAGAATTTTTAAAAAAATTAAAAATTTGGTTGGTTTGGCCAAGGGTTGGGGGGTGGAGGGAGAGGTTACGGTGAGAGCAAGTGGTGGAGTGGGGGGAAAAATATTATTTTATTTTATAATTTTTGTTAGAGTAACAATATTTTAATATATAATTTTAACAATAATATAATTTATTTAGTTTTTGTCAAGAGAAATTATTTTGTCCATATGGAGTGTGATGTATTATTCTTTTTTAAATAAAAGAGAGTATATATAATAAAAGAGAGAGGTGTGTTTCTCAAACTAATAAGTGATAGTTTAGATATGAAACTCACACTCCCAATAGTTTAGATATAAAACTCAAAAAAAGAGGATAGTTCAAATATGTTTTTGACACTTATCTCTAAAAAAATGGAGGCCCTTGACTGTGCATTAATTATAGGTTAGCTATCAAAAAAACAAAAATACTTTTTTATAAAATTCAATCTGATTTCAAAACTCATACTAAAATTTCTAAATCTAACTTGAAAGAGCCGTCTAAAAACTTCCAATGTACATGTAACGTTTGATGAAAAAGAAATTTTATGATGTATATATTCGATAGACGACGAAAAAAAGCCTATAGTGTCTTCAATTGGTCTAAGCAAATATATTCAGATTGAGCTTCCTGGATATTCGAGAGGTAGCAACTTGTCAAATTGGTAGACTCTCAGAGTCCCCATCTATTTATCTTATGTTCTATTTGAGGACTGAGACCCAAACTTGTATTTATTTTCTATTGTATTCCGTACTAGCGACTTGTACATGTGACACCAGTCTTGGGATAGGTTTTATACACTTGATATCCAAGTGCTTGTCCTTATTTAGACTTTATATCTCCCACTTTAGTTTTTATTATTGAATTGAACAGGTTTTGATTTACTTGTCTTGGTGGATTAGGCAAGTGTTATCACACCCATTTTTGGGTTGTGACACAAACAGTTTAATATTGATCGTAAATTCAGGTATAAAATCTTTAACTTTCATTGAAATAAATTTTACATATTTGAAAACTACGTAAAAAAAATACTATAAGTCACAATAATTGATAATTTAAGATATTTGAAAGATATATAAAAAATTACAGTCACAATAATTTATATTTTCATATAATATTTAGTTGGTTTTACATATACGAGATAATATTCTTGTATTTTTTTAACTATTACAGTTTATTTAATTGAGGTATATAGCTCGTTCGTTTTTAGCTATATTTTTATCATTTGACATATTAATATTGATGGCGAATCCTTTTTTTTCTTTTTATTTTTTACTGTTTTTGAG
The DNA here is from genome assembly GCA_038996855.1 of Solanum aculeatissimum. NCBI lineage: Eukaryota > Viridiplantae > Streptophyta > Magnoliopsida > Solanales > Solanaceae > Solanum > Solanum aculeatissimum. The sequence continues at coordinate 198 of JBCEWC010006657.1, read as the reverse complement.
CATTGAATATGTATTACAGTATTAATAATTCAATCCTTGTACTTTTTAAATAACTAGTTTCTGGGAACGTGCATTGCACGTTTGTCCACTAATCAGTATTTTACAATGAAAAAAAATATTGATTTTATCATTTAAATTTTGTTAATAAAAAACTATGACAATGCGATAGTGTATTTTCAATCTAGCAAGAAGTATGTA
>JBCEWC010006656.1:0-22680 GCA_038996855.1 Solanum aculeatissimum | reverse complement strand
ATATTACATAACTTTTCATTAAGAAATAATGGAAGAAAATTAAGACTAAACAACAAAAATTTTCGGGTCGTTACATTTGATTTGATTGATTATGAATCCTATGACGGTGATTCATCCCTTACCCTGACAAGATATTGAGCAGATGTAGCAATGACATCACTTTGTTGTATCATCACTCACTCATAGGTGATGTTTGTTGGTTACAGAATCTCCCACTTACTGATTGATTTGATTTGGCGTGAGTTTCATATTATAGGTTTATTTTCAAAACATATTTTTATTCTTAAATTTGTATGTTTTACTGAGTTGATTGTTGAGTTGAATATCTTTGATTATGTCATTTCTGCTCTAGTTATTTCACATACTCATACATTTCACGTATTGACATCCATTTGGGTCTGCATCTTTTCATGATGCAGATAAATTATTAAAGATCATCAACTTAAGGATCTATCCGGTACCAACTTTTAGTGAGTCCTCCCCTGTTTTTGGATGATGCATTTATATCTTTTCTTTATTTTGAATTTAGAACTTTTATTTCATTGAGGTAGTCATGGACTTGTCATTGACATCATCTAGACAGTAGAGATAGAGACTTCATAAACTAAATAGTGATTGGTTGATGTTGAGAACCTTATCTCTTGATTGGTTCCTGCCAGACTATCCCTATGTTATAGATTTGAAATTTGATTTGTTGGCCTATGACCTTTCTTCATTAAGTTAGATTATTGATTGGATTTATCCATCTTACTGTCGCGAAGTGCAGGGGTGTTCAACTCTTCTCTCTACTTCCTTTTGAGAGCTTTGGTCTTATAAGAGTTTGACACCATTTGCTAGGCCATGTGCTAGATCAGGGGCGTGTTTAAGTTCAGATAGTCAAGTACAAGGTTGGTTTAATAACTGTTAATATGTATATATTATGATATTAAAATGGTCAACCAATAACTGTAATAATAGCATATTCAGTGAAATTCTATAAAGTAGGGTCTTAAAAAGGTAGACTGATAAAGTGTATGCAATCCTTACCACTATTTTTCTTAGGTAAAGAGATTGTTTTCAAAAGACCCTCGGCTCAAGTTAAATCAAAGAAGCAATAAAACAAAGAATGACAATGGGGAAAAATATGACAACTAATAGCAAAGCATTGTGATGTATATATATAAGGAACGGTAATAACAACAACACGTATGATCACCTAAACACGACAACCGACCTGTCAATGGGTTCAAGAAAAGACAGATCGTGTAAATAGAATAGGAAAAGGAATTATTATTTTGTAAAAGTTGTATTAAAGAACTGAATCGAATTACGTCGTATTCAATTCGTTATTTTTATTTATTTTGGCAATGACATGTTGTTTACACTTTCTTGAACACAACTTCTAATGGCTCATTACTTAGTGCCAAAACTGCCTGGCCATTATTCTGCACATAAAGCCCAACATTCTTGCAAATCACATCACAATAATTGCACACACTTGGACAAAATACAAACTTGTATCCAGCTCCATATTTCATAATCTTAAACCAATTGCTAATAGTGTCACGTCCAGGATTCCCTTTTACTCCATTGGTAGTAATCAGATGATCTTCCTTCTGAGGATTATAGTGATCGAGCCTCCACACGTTGGAGTCATGTTTGCATATAGTATAAGTTTCCGTGAATTCAATATTTAGATCAGTAGACTCACGAATTACGCCTTTTTTCGAATTCACTGGAAAGAAATTTACTGAAAGGCCTGGATCGCGATTGAGGGGTGAGCCGATTCCAAGTGGACAAACTTGGGTTTCAATAAAGACTAGCCCAACATCACCTCCTAAGTCCTTTCTTACTGGCACCACCATGTAGTCGAATCCAACTCGGATCATTTTTCCTGTTGTGTCGAGCACTGGATTGGGTGCAGAAGCAGCTTCAGAAAGTGAAATTGTTATTATAAACATTATGAACGTAATTAAGAGCATGCAAGAGGCTGTTGTTTTCTTCATTGTGAAAAAATATTTGGGATTTTTTGGTTGGTGAAATTTCTTAAGAAATAACTCATTCTTTTATAGGTAAGTTTGGCCTATGGATACAGGTATACAACTCAAGAAGTTGCCAACAAATTAAATTGATGGATTTTGACTTACTTTCAACGTTGATATTTAACATTTAAAAAGAATAAAAAGGAGATTTTTTTGACAGATTTTTAATTTAATTTTAATTAACTTGACATTTGGATCCTTAAGAATATTTAAAGATTGTGTAGTGGATTGCAAACAACCAAATTGAAGGACCTATAACTTGCTAATGGAGTCAAAACCAGTGAGTGTATAGAATTAAATATATTCGACACATCAATATATTTTAATGTTAACCAATGAGTTTTGCAGTCGGGCTGTAGATCTCTGTGAACAACTCAATCTAAAGGCGGAACTAAAATTTCAAGTTCGTGAATTTTAAATTTTTTTAAAAATATTTATACATATTAAATGAATTTTAATTTTGATATAAATATAATATACGTGCTAAGTGAAGTGTTCCGCCTCAACCAACTGATCGTTAATATTCTTCTTTTTGCCTTATTACTTCGTAACGCTATCCAATTTTTATTATTTCGAAGTGAGGATTTCTATCACTTGGATCAAAAAATTCAAAAACATGGTTCATTTGTACTAGTACTAGTCTAATACAATTGGCAGTTCTCATTGGAACTCCTTTCCCATAGTTCATTTTTTAGGATTCATTATTGTATTTATTTTAGAATATATATTTTGATATGCTTTATTGGAAATGAGGGTTATCAATTTTTATTTTTTTTTACCTTTATTAGAGAAGGATAGTTGAGGACTACGTAAATATCACACTCCTCAGACCCCACTCGTAAAATTACATTAACTATATTATTATTGTTGTTGTACTTATTTTTAAGAAAAAAAATAATATCACTATAAAAAGAAAAAGAAGAAAATAGCGACAAATTTCAAAATTAAACAACAAAAATCCCATTTTTAAGTCTATATTTATATACAGAGTTATATGAAAATTCAATTGACTAAGAACTATGTAACAACTGAATAGTCGGGAATTACCGATAAGTAACATAGCTAATTCTTTATTTTTCTAACAATTTGTTTAATTTCTCCTTAAGAAAAAGGAAACAAGATGGCGGATGATTCATTGGAAGAATTATTTAGATGTTTGTTAGATTTCCCCTTAATGTACCTCCTCTTTTTTGTATTTCTAATTCTATCCAAAGTATCATCAAGATATGCCTTTCTAGCGGTAAAAAATAAAATTTAGTCTTGTTGATCACAAAAAAAATAAAAAAATACATACGTACACACATATATATATGATTATTTGACTAGCATTTCATTTCAATAAGCTTTTATGTTTAATTAGTTTTGTTCATATTTATATTTTTCTTACAAATTCATTTTCCATCCTCTGCTCAACATTCCATCTTTATTCTTCACTTTAAAACTCCCCCTTGAAGCTAGTTTCACTGGCTTTTAAATGGCAGTGGACGCTGGTCAAGTATGATAGTTGACTCAAATATTCAAAATTTTGATAATGTTGGTGTTACGAAGTAATTAAACTTGAGGAAATATTTCTGAAATAATTTTGATTCTTAAAAATTAATTACTCTCTCACTAATTAACAATCTGCAGTTAGGTAACTGAGTAATTTTTAGAAGTGAAATTTCATATACTTCAAATTGCATTAATCTCAAACATGATTATTTTACTGCAAACAAACACTTGTCCCATATGGACTTATTACATGAGTAGTAATTACTCACTACTACTATTATTATACAGATATAACATATATATGTGAGCGCACTCGTGAAACTAATTTTGTTTTCACCCATCCTTCACAAACTTCACCTCAACTGCAACATCACTTAGACCCAAACGCTTCTGCCCATTATATTCAATTACGCCAACATCTTTGCACATTACCTTGCAATCCTTGCACACCGATGGACAATATGTAATCTTGTAATTATCACCAAACTCCTCAATCTTAAACCAATTCCTTATAGTTTTCCGACCAGGATTTCCTTTCACTCCGCCCACTACTATAAAGTAGCTTTTGGCTCGGCGATCGTAAGGTCCAACGGTCCAGATGGCATCACTGGACTCAGTACACACAGTGTACGACAAGTTATAGTCGATGTTCAAATCGGTAGACAAGCGAATGATGTTTTTCTTAGAATTCGCCGATGAAAAATATAGTGGGGTGCCTGGGTAATAGTCTTCTTGAACTATGCCTAATGGGCACGGCTTGTGATAATTGCTAATGCTGTCTAATGCAAACCCCCGAGCCTCCTCTGGATAAATTGGTTGGATATAATAAGCAGTCTCCGCTCGTAACATTTTTCCTGTAGAATCACGCACCGCATTGGTTGCGGAATCAGAAGCTTCACAAAGGTTGGTGGCAAATAGAAGTGAAACGAAAAACAGAATATTGATCAACTTCATTGTTGAGTTAATTAAAGTGGTGTTTTGCTCTTATTTGTGTTGAGTGAAATGAATGATAAAATTGGTGATTATATAGGATGTGACTTGTGCCTTCACAATATGGATTCACCTCCTAAGTTTTGATTAACTTGACTTTTGGATCCTTTAAGAATGTTTAAAGATTGTGTCAGTGGATTGCAAACAACCAAATTGAAGGACCTGTTTGCTAATGGAGTCAAAACCAGTGTATGTTTAGAATTAAATATATAGCCAATGTTTTTTGCACTCAGACTGGAAATCTCTGTGTGAACAACTCAATCTACAGGCAGAACTGATTTTTAAAAAAAATAATATTTATACATATTAAATGAACTTCAATTTTAATATAATTATAACATACGTGCTGTGGAGTGATAGCTCTACCTCAATAGCTCATCGTTAACATTAGATCTCATCTTTGAAGAGGCAGAATAATAATATTTCTTTCTTCTATCTGCCTTCCTCTATTTTTTTGATATGCTTTATTGGAAATGAAGGTTGTCAAATTTAATGTTTTTACCTTTATTAGATAAGGGTAGTTAAGAATTGCGTAAACATCACACTCCTTATATCTCACTTGTGGAATTATACTAAATATATTATTATTATTATTGTACTTATTTTTTTTTTAAAAAATATCGCTATAAAAAAAAGAAATTAGCAACTAACAAAATTTTAAAACTAAATAACAAAAATATAAATGAGTTATATGAAAATTTAATTGACTAAGAGCTATTTAACAACTGAATTGTCGGGAATTACCAATAAATAACATAGCTAATTCTTTATTTTCTAACAATCTATTTAATTTCCCCTTAGAAAAGGAAACAAGATGGCGGATGATTCATTGGAAGAATTATTTGGATGTTCGTTACATTTCCCCGCTAGGGTGTGTTTGGTATGGACAAAAACATTTTTCGAAAAAATAGAAGATTTATTTTTACAAAAATTTCAAATTTTGAAAATTTAAAAAACGACCCCCACCCCATACAAAAAAAAATTAAAAATTATTTTTACAAAAATTCAAAATTTTAATTTTTTTACTTCACTCCACGCTCTCCTCCCATCCCCTAGTGCCCCCCCTACAAAAAATATTAAGAATTTATTTTTAAAAAAAAACAAATTTAGAAATTTTCAATTTTTTACTTGGCCCTCCCCCCTACCCCACCCATACAAAAAAAATTTAAAATTTATTTTTTAAAACAAATAGAAATTTTGAAAATTTTAATTTTTTACTCTATTCTATCCCTCACCCCCACTGCAAAAAATAAATAAATTAAATATTTACTTTTAAAAGATATTTCAAATTATGAAATATTTTCATGTTAGAATCTATTTTCTAAAAAATATTTTTTACTCTCTAACTAAAAATAATTTTTTTTTACTAAAAAATATTTTCATTCACTAACCAATCAATAGAAAATATTTTTCACTTACCAACCAAACATGAGAAAATGAATGAGAAATCAACTTATTTTCCAATAAAACATTTTCCTCCATACCAAACACAACCTTAATATACCTCCTCTTTTTTGTATTTCTAATTCTATCCAAAATATTATCAAGACATGCTTCTCTAGCTGTAAGAAATAAAATTTAGTCGGCCTGTTGATCACAAGCTCTTATTTTTAATTAGTTTTGTTCAAATTTATCTTTTCCTTAAAAATTCATTTTTCCATCCTATGCTCAACATTCCATCTTTATTCTTCACTTTGAAATTAATTACTCTCTCTAATAATACTCCTTACTAAACAATCTGCAGTTAGATAATTGAGTAATTATTGTTGGGTCTAAGTAATAAGTGTGAATTGTGAAATAAAGATGACAAAACAAAGAAAAATGTGGGGAACCAAGTAAAAGAAAATGAAGAGTCATTTTCCCCTCATCGGTAAAATAGAGGAAAAGTGGTGTCCTTATATTGGAAACACTTTTTCTAACTCTTAAAGAGTCAAGTAAATGGGACTCCCTCGCGCCGTCGTCGTCGTCGCTCACTCGACTTTGGCTCTGACTTTGGCTTTGGCAAATGATTGATTGATATATTTTCTGGACAAAATTTATTTAATCAATCTTCCTTTTCTGATATCTGTGAATTATTAATTAATTTATGAATTAAGTTAATACGCGAGATTAGTTAGTTTAACAAACTTTTAAATTTCACGTCTAAATTTCTTAGAACAGACACAATCATTTACAAATGACATCATGCATGTTCTGAACAAATGAGTCTGTTCTGAACAGATAGATTCATAATCAATACTCCCTATCAATGGAGACTCGTTCTGTGTTTTCAAACATTGAAAAATTTCTCTTCTTCTGCATATATTTTTTCTTACAAAAATTGGAGTCAGTGTGTGACGCCATTGTTGTTTTTGAGTTCGCTGAAAATCACAAGAGTTTGAGGTACCGCTACTTTGTGATTGTTAATATGTTTTATCCTAGGAGGAAATAATCCATAACCTCGGGTACAATGAGAGGATCAAATTTCTTATGGACACACAATGTATTCTGTGGACTCAAATTCGTTTATAATTTAGTTTAAGTATTTTCGTCTAATTTTTTTTAATTTACTATTTCTGTTGTTCTTTGAATAGAAAGGGATAACAATTATTAGAAGTGAAATTTCATATACTTCAAATTGCATTAATGTCAAACATGATTATTTTACTGCAAACAAACACTTGTCCCATATGGACTTATTACATAAGTAGTAATTACTCATTACTACTATTATTGTATAAAATATAGATAAAGTGTTGTGAAACTAATTTTATTTTCACACATACTTCACAAACTTTACCTCAACTGGAACATCACTTAGACCCAAACGTTTCTGCCCATTATACTCAATTACGCCAACATCTTTGCACATTACCTTGCAATCCATGCATACTGATGGACAATATGTAATCTTGTAATTATCACCAAACTCCTCAATCTTAAACCAATTCCTTATAGTTTCCCGACCAGGATTTCCTTTCACTGCGCCCACTACTATAAAGTAGCTTTTGGCTCGGCGATCGTAAGGTCCAACAGTCCAGATGACATCATTGGACCCAGTACACACGGTGTACGTCGAGTTATACTCGACGTTCAAATCGGTAGACAAGCGAATGATGTTTTTCTTAGAATTCGTCGGAGAAAATACTACTGAGGCGCCTGGGTAATAGTCTTCTTGAACTATGCCTAGTGGGCACGGCTTGTGATGATTGCTAATGCTGGCTAATTCAAACCCCCAGGCCTCGTCTGGGTAAATTGGTTGGATATAATATTCAGTCCCCACTCGCAACATTTTTCCTGTAGAATCACGCACCGCATTGGTTGCAGAATCAGAAGCTTCACAAAGGTTGGTGGCAAATAGGAGTGAAACGAAAAACAGAATATTGATTAACTTCATTGTTGAGTTAATTAAAGTGGTGTTTTGCTCTTATTTGTGTTGAGTGAAATGAATGATAAAATTGGTGATTATATAAGGGTGTTCAGCGATAAGGCATGCATGAAAGTCCATCAAGTTGATGAATTCCATTAACAGAGTTGATGGTGTTCAAACGCAAAGCCTCCTTGAAGTAAACGGGTTTTGACTTCATTTTTTTTTTAAAACATAATATTCTCCTATTGTATTCCATTTTTCGATTTTCGCCATTATTTAATTTGATTACATTTTAGAATCTGGCTGAACCATTAATATAATGGGAAAATCACTTTGAATTAGACCCATATTTTTCAAAAGTAGCAAGAGGTTTCTATTATCAAGTCAAAACATAACAAGAGCTTTTCCCTCCAAAATATATACTGCAAAAAATCACTCAAGGTTCAGAAATTTTGCTTATAATTTTTGTATATGAAAATGACATAAATTCAATATGAAATATGTTTGTAGCTATACAAAATTCATGTTAAGTCAGGTAAGCAATTCCATGGTCACAGTACAAACTGTATAAATTTATATAAACTACTATATGTTTGAGTTACTCTTTTCGTAGACAAATGCCATTTTTACCAAAATAGTAACAATACTAGTAGCTTGTGTAACAGTGGCGCATGCGATGGAATATTATCGTTTTTCCTTTTGAATAAGCAATTTCTGAATCACAATTAGGTGATAAATCTTTGAATTCAAAAACCATTAACAAAACAGCTACATACCATTGGATTTAGTGATAAGTGTGAATTGAGAAATGAAAATGGAAAGATAAAGGAAAATGTGGGGGAACCAAGTAAAGGGAAATGAAGAGTCATTTCTCCCTCATCGGTAAAATAGAGGAAAAATGTTATCTTATATTAGGAAACACTTCCTCTAACTCTTAAAGAGTCAAGTAAAGGGGACTCCCTCGCGCCGTCGTCATCATTGCTTGGCTTCGACTTCGACAAATGATTTACGAATTATTTAATTAAGTTAATACGCGAAGTTAGTTAGTTTAACAGACTTTTAATTTTCGTGTGTAAATTAAAATGAGAACAGACACAATCGTTCCCAAACTACACTATGGTTGTTCTGAACAAATGAGTCTGTTCTGAATATGCAGATTCACACTCAATACTCCCTATAAATGGAGACCCATTCTCTGTTTTCAAAGATTGAAAATTTTCTCTTCTTGTGCATATAGTTTTCTTACAAAATTCGAGTCTGTGTGTGAAGTCATTGATGGTTCTTGAGTTCGCTGAAAATTACTGAGTTTGAGGTACCGCTACTCCGTAATTGTTAATTTGTTCTATCCTAGGAGGAAATAATCCACAACCCTCAGGAACAGTGAGGAGATTAAATTTCTTATTAACAACATACAGTAAATTATGTGGACTCAAATTGTTAAACGTGTTTTTGAATTTTGTCTTTTACATTGCTATTACAATACAGGAGTAACACATACAAACTAGGATCAACAAATTTCTCAAAAATTTGTTGATCCTAGTTTGTTTGTAGCTGTTTTGTTAATGATACATTGGTTGCCAAAACCCCCCAAACAAATTTAGTATATTTTCATTAGTAAAGTAATTTAAAGAAAGTGGAGTATAAACAAACATGGCCTAATGGTGGAGCCACATGTCCTTAAGGAATGTCAACTGATAATCCTTATAAAAAAAAATACTGTATATTGTATACATAGTTAGGTACTAGAGTTTAGAGTTAAAGTAAACTAAATCAAAAGTAGGTACCTATCTATTTTTTGTTTTTGCCTTTTTTTTCGTACTTTTTAAAACTAAACGACTAAAGTGCTTAAAAATACTTTATGTCTTTGCCAAATACCTCTAAAAATTAAAAAACGGTTAAAAGTCAAAAATACCTAAAATTAAGTCAATCCAAACACCTACTAAATTAATATCAGGGTTTAAAATTAAAAGATTTAGACTTTTAAAATGAGGTTTATTAAGTAAACTAGCTAATACTAGAGTTTAGAAGTAGAAGTTTATTGACTTTTAAAGTAAAGTGAAGTAATTAATTAAGTAAATTTAGATAAAACTAGAGTTTGGAAACAAAGCTAGTGCTTTGATTAATTTATTGATCAAGCAATGGAAAAAGCTCCAATGCCCTTATAATTAGCATGACAAAATACATATATCGTCATGCTTTTATTTTCTTTTATTTTAGACATATTAAAGAGGATTATTAATGATTTTTAGGATCCCCCAATACAAATTAAAGATCCATCACGACTATAGAGTTTGCAACCTGCCTTTGCAGTACAACAATTGACACAAATTCCAGTAAGTTTTGTGGATCCAGAAGATGGACAAGTCATGTAAGCAACTCTAGGATCACATTCTAGAGTACAAACCTTGGGTTCAATGCTTTCTCCTTCACAAACAAACTTGCCTTCTTTATCAAAGTAGTAACAACCCTTGTACCCCGTGCAACAAGTGGTGCATCCTGTGGGTTTAATCATAGTTACTCCTTCTGAACGCGGACATTTTGAATAAGCAATTTTAGGGTCACATATTCGGGGACAATTTTGATTTGGCCTTCTAGGGTCCGATTCTCCTTCGCAAATGAAAGTTCCGTTTGCGCTGTAATATTTGCAACCCTTATAGCCTGCACAACATGTGGTACATATGGGATTTCTTGGACTTCCTTCTGAACGCGGACATATCGCGTAGCTTAAATTACCGCATTCTCTGGTACAAGGCTTGACATCATGAGCAGGATCATGGTCCGCGCTTACAAGTAGAAACATTAAACCTACAACAAATATAAGCTACATATGTTAAAGGAAAAACATAACGCTATTTAGCTTGTGTATGTATAGAAAGAAGAAATTAAAGAGAAAAAAGGAGAAAGAAATCTTGCCTAGAACAAGTAAGCAAGCAACGAAACTAACTTCTTTGTGAACAGCCATTATGGATAATTAATTACCTTGTTTTCTTTTAATTTTGGGGTGAGGAGTGTCTGTTCTCCTTTCCCTATTTATAATAGGAAAAATTGGGTGGATAAGTAAATATATACCATTAGTTAATTGACTAATATAACTATAGTTTAAATTAATTACGACTTGTGACAAATATCTAACTGTAATTACAGTTTGAGTTTTGTATAATTTGCGCAATTTATACAAATGTTGTACGCGAATCAAATTGTATACTGTGAATTGTATAGCAAAATATACAAAAACTGTGAATTGTATAGTGAATTATACAAATGTATACAAATATTGCACGAATTATATAAACACTGCTATAACTATAATTACGAAGTGTAATTACTCAAACTATAACTATGAAACATAATTAAAATATTTTTAAGTGATTATACATGCAAATTCCTCTTTATTACAGGAAACAAGTGATCAAATAGAACAAGAAATAGTCAATTCAATTCATCGTCATTAGCATTAACATCAGTACACAGTCTCTTTCAATTATTGGTAGGGTTTACTTTTTTTGTTTTTGTACTTGCTAGTGTAAGTTTGGCGAGTCAGATCTATTCGTTATTGAAAAATTATTACTCCCTCCATCTATCTTTACTTGTCTCCTATTGACTTGACACAGAGATTAAAAAGTAATAAATGATAGGGTAAATAAGGAATTAAGTGTAAAATTGTCTCTTGATTTCATAAAGTGGACAACTATTATTGAACATTTCAAAATAGTATAAGGAACAAGTAAAGATGAACGAAAGGAGTACTATTTAATAAAGTAATTATTTATATTTGACTAATCATCAATTTTATTTTTTTTTAAAAACACTTTTATCAATATTCTATAGTAATACATGATTGATAAATGTTCCAAAAATACTTCTGGCAAAAAACTATTTTTTTCATCTTTTAAAAAATAACTTCGTCTAGTATTTAAAAACACCTATTTTTCCCAAAAAGCAATTGACTAGTCACCATCGTAATTTTGACTTAGGAGGTTTGAAATATAAAAGTATAAATGTGTGAATAAATCAGCAAAATACTATTTTTAAAGGAAGTAGTAATTCATAGTCTAATATTATTTCAACATTTTTTTTAAAAAAATAAAGTAAAATATTGGGTTGGGTTTCCCAAGGCCGAAATTAAATGAAAAAGAATAATTAAGAGAAGCTAAAAAATAATGTTTTAAATGGAATTCAAACCCTGAGTGTGAGGGTTCATTTAAAAGGAGACTCACCACTATACTAGACCTTGCTTATTGTTTAAAAAGTTCAAGTTTAATATATATACAAAAATATAAAAATTTTACCTTATATATACCGTGTAATTTTTTGCCGAGGGGATTCACCCCCTCACCCCACCCTAGGTCTGCCCCTGCTAGTCACCTTATTTTTTTTAACTAAACATTATTAGCAGCTTAGCTTTTCCCAACGCTCTTTCTAGACATTTGAATTATTAGTAAATCTTCTTCTTCTTCTTTCTTTTTTTCAACGGGAGATACTAATATTCAAAGAAGAACTAGACGTACTTTAGCCATGTGATTATATATCGTATAAGTTCTTTATATTTATGATAATTTTTTTTCATGATTAATTGATCACTTGATAATCAAAATGATAACTAACATGTGAATATGTTATAATAGATTAATAATGTAAAGAAAAAAAGTTAAACAAAAAGTTCATTTGATTAAAATTTCTTACTCAATGATTGTGCACTTTTTATTTAGTTTTCCCTAACAACAATTCTCTAAAAGCCCATGTCATTTTATTTTTGTTTGTGCATTCCAATTTCTAATTAGAGGGGACAATTTTCACATTGGCATATGTGGCAAATTTCCAAATATATATGAAGGTTAAATATATTTCAATAAGGACAAATTTCACACAATATTTACGTGTTTTTATTGAAAAATCCAGTTAATTGAGGAACTTCACTTATGTAATTTTTCCCGCATATACTTATCATTAAATTCTGTACAACTCAATGTATGTTGATGTATATACATCTATGCTACATACGTATACATCATATATATATATATATGCATAATCATTTTATTGAATTCTTTTTATTCCTTATGCATTATAAAAAAACCAAATATAAAAAGTAAGCCCAAAATCAGGTAAACAATGAATCGATATGGATTTGAGCCTAACTCTACTAGAAAACTAGCTCATCACGAGGGGAGACTTATCCAATGAAAGACCAAATAACCTTAAATCCGCCGATATGGAATCCAACAAATAATATAGAATCTTTAAGTTTTTGAAATCAAATTTAATGTTTAAAGATTATGTAAAAAATATTATAAATTATAATAATTAATAATTTTAAAAATATAAAGAAATTTTAATTTAAAAAAATATAACTGATGAGTTACAAAATTTTGATTATGACACATAAATTGAGAAGGACGAAGTAGAAAGTTTAGCATTTTCCAATGCTCTTGTAGCCATTTGAATTAGTAGTAACTTCTTTTTTTTATTTATGGTTAATTGGGGATACTAATATCCAAAGTAGAATTATTGGTTTGATTTCTTAATATTTGATCACTCAGTTAATAGTTCTTATTTCAAAAAATTACTTTTTTTGCATAATTTTTTTTAATAAAAAAGAATATTTTTTTAGATAATAACTGCGCAAAATCTAACTCTAAAAAATGCTTAGGTTACCAAGTCTAGCTAAGAAAGTTTAGCTTTTCCTAGTGCTCTTGTAGCCATTTGAATTATCAGTAAAAAAAAATTCTGGTCAACTGGAGATACTAATATAGTAATATCCAAAGTAGAAGTGTTGATTTGACTTGTTAGATAATCATTCACTAATAGTTCTTATTTTAAAAAAATAAAATAAAAAAATCTTTGTTGATTTCTTTTTGAAATAAAAAGAAATGAAATAAATATTACTGCCTTTTTTTAACAATAAACTTCTCTTTTTTAAAAAAATTATTTTTTTAACTGCGTTTGTTATATTTACTTTAATTCTAGAATCTCTATGTAGGGAAAATTTAGTTTCTACTACCCCTATCCATCATTATATTTCAGTATTAATTTAACACATTTTGTACGAAATAAAAAATACAAAAATAATTTTACTATATCACTCTCTAGATATACTTAATTTAATACTTTGAGAAATACGTTGACAAATGACTATAAATAATAATAAGAGTGAGTTAAGAATTAAGCAATAAATTATCGGTTGATTTTCTAAAGTAAACAAGAAAAAAATGAATCATCATTTATAATGCAATGAATAAATAAAAATAGACATAGGGAAAAGTTGCTAGAACAAAAGTCCCTAAAACGAGTCAATTGATACAATACTCTTTTTTGATAAGTACGTGCAAACTATTGTTTGACGTTATTTTTTTTCCGTTCCTTTTTACTTGTTATTTAAAAATTTAAAGAATGAATTATTTGAGAAATAATTCAGAATAAATAATTAATGTTAAATGCAATAATAGAAAAATAAATACTTTCTTTTGATATGCTAAAGTAAACAACAAACAATCAAAAATAATTTAGAATGAATTAATTCCAAAAGTAAAAATGAAATCTCTTTTTATTTTTCCCTTGATATGATAAAACAGATAAATATAAATGCAACTTTACTTTTAATATAATAAACAAATAAAAATGATGAAATTAAATATGTCATATAAAATTTTCTATTTTTTTAATAATTCATATAATTCATTATTTAAGTAAAAAGACCGTTGTGAAATATACTGTTGATGAATCACCATTTTATGTACCAACAAAAAATGATTTATAAGATTTTCTAAATCATAGTGTTTTTTGGAGGATATATTTAAAAAAAAAAATTATATATGAAATATCTATTATTTTAATTATGACTAATAAGCGTGATACCACAAGTATAATTTCGTGGTGACCAAGTATTGTCTAATTATGCTTTGTAACTATAGTTTCATTTGTTATGAGTATTTCCATTTGTGCAATTCGCTGCCAATATATAAATATATTTTTATAACTCGTGTCAATAAACAAATAAGGTAAATGGTTCGTTGTCAAAATACAAATTCATTTGTATAATTCGATGTCAATATACAAATTCTGGCATTAATAGCTATTCTCATTAAACTATAGAGGGACGAATTGTAATTAGGTGAAACTATAGCTATATTAAGTAATTCACTGATAAATGTTTGTTTAGTTGTGTCATTTAAATTACTATATCTTAAACACACTTAGTTTATGAAAATTAACTAAAACCTATTTAGAATCGTCAAAATGGACTTAGCCCGTGGGACCAACCGCACCCAACCAACTATTGTAATAGGATTGGAATAAGATTATTCAAGTCTATTTAAAACTAGGACTTGTAAGTTCAGTCCAACTTTGGCCCTTGAGGCTTGACCAAGATCGGATCAGGGCTGACCCAAGAGTCAAAATACTTATTTAATTTGAATTAAAATAACTAAAATTGTAAGACATAATTGTTCTTTAATTTACAAGTTTATTTTTTTTTTCAAACTTTCTTTACTAATTTATTTATTCATCAAAAAAGATTATTATTATTTAAAAAAAAATATTTTTTGCTAGAATTATTAAAATAAGATAACTTTTTGCCACATTTAATTTAAAAAACTTCTTATTTTTTTGATTTGTTATATTTCAAATATGAGATTGTAATTGAAAATCATATGTATGATTTATATTATGATCATAATTATTATGTATTTTCAAGTAATTTTGCTAGACACGTTAACTAGTTAATATATTGATAGAATTTTTAGTTTGAAAAGTAAAAAAAAAGGGCTAACCCGCACCAACCCGCGATCTTTTTGGATGAGATTGGATTGATCATCAAATTCCTTGAATGGAACTGGACCTGTTTTGACAACTCTAAATTTGTTGTCAAAATTATTAGTTCAACTACAGAGAGATACAGTCATCAAGGATTCCGTGTTTAGCATGTTACTAGGGGTGATAATTGGGCGGGTTGGGTCAAATTTGAGCGGATTATAATGGGTCAAGATAACAAACGGGTCAAGATCCAACCCAACTCAAATTTGCTTGGGTCAAAATGGATTGAGCAACGGGTTATAGAGCGGGTCAAGACCCAACCCAACCCAACCCAACCCAAGTTTTACTAAGTTTTACTTATTTTATTTGTTTTTTTTAAATATTTTAGTACTTAATTAAATTATATTTTTCTTTATTATATACAACATACCAAATTAAAAAAAAGTGTTATAAAAATATTTTAACAAGATCTTTGTCGAGTCAATTCGGGTTGCAGATCAATCCAATTCTAAATGGGTTGAAATAGATTGGATTGAGCTAATAAATAGGCGAATTATTAACCTGCCCAAACTTTAACATATTGAACGAATTAAATGAGTTTGAGATTAATTTTGCCACCCCTAAATATTACGTATATAATTAGTTAAAGTGGTAAATGTAGCAGAAAAAGTAAATGTGGATATAAGGAACCATTAAGTTGATAATGTATGCTCAATATGCCAATATTGTAAAATAGTCAATAACATAGATACCTTCACAATTTTTACTTTTAAGAAAGGAACTAAAATATGAAAAAATAATCATATATTAAAATAGATACGTATATCAGTATTTAACATAAGTGAATTATATAATTCTAAGTAGATAGTCTAACGTGCACAAAATCCGTGCTCCAAGAAAAATTGAACAAAATGTTTGTCCTTTCAAACAATGTTAAAAAATTATCACATGTTGTACACAAGATCCGCACATCATGCTCCAAGAAGACTGAAACAATATCTTTTCAATATCTAATTAAATAATCATTACTAACACATTGTTTTGTTGTTACCTATAAAATTTACTCTATTATATTGTATTGCTTTAATATATATAATATTTGAATGTATTATATCGTTCTTCATAGTTATGTAATATCACAAATTATTAACAATTTGAATGATAAGCCTACAAGAAAAGTAGAGTATGAGGTAAAATTACTATGGAAAAGTACTGTAACGATCTAGCTCACTAGTGATATTGTCCGCTTTGGGCCTAGGTTTGCACGACTTTAAAACGCGTTACTAGTAGGTAAGACTTGCTTACTTATATATACCCAGCATTTCTCTTGTGTTTTGTCGATATGAGACTTCTCATTTTAAGATGGATTGTTACAGGCACGGTAAAGGATAATGATAAAATGTTTGTGTCCGCTACAGTTAGGGACCAAGTCCCTAGATAAAGTAAAAGCAAGAACAAAGAAGACAAGTAAAGAACACACAAGATTTTACGTGAAAAAACTCCTTCCTCAAGGGAGGAACAACCATGAGTTGTCCCACAAGATTTTCAAAAGCCCAACAATCCACTAAATGAAAGAGCAAAGCAGTCAAATACAACACACTGCTTATTTGCCCCACCCTCTCTTTCATTTCCCACTTGCAATCTAAATTACAAGACTTGAGCCACTCTCCAAAACTCCAGCCTATACTCTCCTCAACCTAGATGAAGTTAGACTTCTACCCAAGGGACTTCAAGGCAACAACTTACCAACAATCCCATGACAACACAACAAAAGATAATCACAAGATGATCAACTTTCCTTTATAGATTAGAAAGTGATCTTACAATGTTCAAGAACTGAATATAACATCAAGCTTAATAGAAAACTATAAACTCCTTCTATATATCACGTCCTTGAAAGTTGATGTCGTATTTCTCAAGTGGTGCCAAAAGAGAACTTTTTGATGTAGTAAATATTCACTTACTCATTTCTTAAAAGTTACCTTTTGTTTCTTGCACATGAATCTTTTATACCCACACGAGCAGGTATGTAAGAGACCGCTGGTCCTTCAGTACAATGAAGGACATATCTCACCAACCATGACAATTTTTTCAACTGTATCCCAACACAGCTTTTGTAGTTGCTTCAACCTGATACTGACCTGGTCCTAATATTGGACTAATAGTTTGTTAGTCATCTAAATGCCTATTCAATAGATAAAATATAATTATTAAATACTTAATAAGTAGAGATAAAACGAGAAGAAAATAGTAAGGTAACGATACAAACACACTAAATCAATCGTTACATAAAATGTGACTTTCTGTTACTACCTAATGATGGATTTAATTGATATGATACAATTCAATTTAAGTAACAGTCAAAGTAATTAAGCACAATATAATAGTACAATGTAACACCCATGCAAACAAGGTGTAAGTGTATTGGCCAAACCAATGCATGTCAGGCATATTCTGATGAAACAATTTGTTTAATAATACTTGGTAAAATTTACAACTCATGTTTAAATCATGACAAGGAATTAATATAATGAGGATCACTCCACCTCTGATCTATAAATAGAAGGTTTCATTAGTAGAGGAGTCACAATTCACAAGCAAAGCAAGCAATTCTTAGTGTAAACATGAAGAACTGCTTATTGCTCTTATCTTTTTGCTTGCTCCCTTTTGTGTCCTTTTCATTAAGATTTCCCCATCCCTTCAATCCTATTGAGTTACCCACCACTAAAAATGACCTCCCTTCCATATTCTTAGTACGTGATGTGAACGGTGAAGCACTTCAATCTGGTGCAACTTACCGTATCGTTTCCCCCTTTTTGGGAGCCGCAGGTGGTGACGTGTACCTAGGTCCCTCCCCTAAGTCAGATACCACGTGTCCAGATGGTGTGTTCCGTTACCATTCCGATCGGGGACGTAGGGGTACACCCGTCATATTCACTACGTTCAATCAGACCGAATCAACTGCCGGTATCCATGTAACTCAGGATGTTATCATCCAATTCGAGAATGCAACATCGGAACTTTGTGCTAATCAAACAACTTGGAACGTCGGAGACTTTGCCGTATTTCTAGGAGCGAGATTGTTGGAGACCGGTGGAACAAAGGTAGGTAGTTGGTTTAAGATAGTGAAAGCACCAGTTGAAGGGCGGCCAATTGACAGGGATATTTACGTCTTGTTGTCTTGTCCTGGTCCATTGGTTTGTCCATCTTGCCCACTTGATCAATGTCAAACAGTTGGTGTCGTTTTTCAAAACGGAAAGATGCGTTTGGCGGTCGTGAGAGATGAGCCTCTTCTTGTTCAATTCAGCAAAGTCTAAGTTAGCAACGCCTGCTAGGCTGAGTTTTAGCAATAACTCAAGTCGCTACTATGTGTTAACCATGTTTGTTACCTTTCTAAATTAAATAAAACTTTGCTTTATTTTAGCATGGCTTTCTTCATAAATTGTCGAATAGCTCTGTCTATACTATGTGCTAGTTGATTATCTGGAGTTTTATCTGTGGATTTTTAAAATTTTTAAATATTTATATAAATTTAGGGGGAGTTCATGGTTTGAGTAAAAACTGATCCAAGTCAAAAAATCAAATCAAATTGATATCTATTTGGTTTGATTTTATTTTACATTTTTATAAACCGATAGTATTTGGTCTAGTTAAAAAAAATAAAAAAAAACAACTAAATCGACAAATGATATACATATTTTGTATAGTTATTTACAAATAACATATTTTTTTGAACAATTTTTTTATGCAAAAAAATGTAGCACTCTAATGAAAAAGGATAAAGTATGGTCAATAAGTTTATGTTAATTGTTTAGTACCTTGTATTGATATTTGCTAAAAACTGGGTCTATATGGCCTTGCGAATTTTCACTAATTTAATTACGAAAAACTAAACTTATACACCTTTGAAACAAACCATTTACATTCATATACCTTTTTTTATTTATACCTCTACTATTAAAATTCGCGTGCTGACATCAGCGCCCACCATATATGATATATCAATAGGATATCAATATACCGGCAAAGTATCACAAAAGATTAAGTTCAGTCCTATATGTACCGATATGGTATCAATATAACGACAAATTATCATACACACAAAAAAAATTCTACTAATTTAGAGTTTAATAAATTTTTAATTATTTTTTATTTATTTCTTAAAAAAAAGACCATGATCCTATATGATACCAGTAACGTATCAATATACCGTTAGAATATCACATAAGATTGAACTCATCCTATATGATACCGGTATGATATATGTAAACCTTCGATATATCACAGAGAGTAATTATTCATAGCAGTCATGCCGTCATCATGCTGATGTCATAAGCGAAATAAAAAAGGGAAAAGTGGGGGTAAGAAGGTCAACAGTTTGGGTGGTGGATCCATTAAAAATAAATAGTTTGGATTAGTCTAATTTGAGTAAATAATTTCACATTGAGTCTATTTTGCATAGTTTTTCCATTTAATTAACTGCAAGATATAAAAATTACTGGGCATTAACCTAATATGTGTCATCTTTAACATTTTTTTTAGACAAAAAATATAGTTTTGATTCATTAAATAATAACATAGATATTTTTGGATCATATCATTGACGACAAGGTTATTTTTAGATCAAATTAATAATTGAGGACATTTTTTTTTCAATTTTGCATAGTTTAAAAATATTTTGACCCTTTTTCTTAAAATAAATTAATTGGGATAGAAAAAGAGAATTACAAGATGGGAATTTAAACTCTCATCAATAAATTAAAAGTTTAGATAACCAACTAAGTGCAGCTACTAAGAATCCCTTTGGTCATAGATATTGCAATATAAAACTTCTAAAAATTATGTGAAATATTTATTAGTTTTATCATGACTATAAGCGTTATACCAGAAATGTGAAAATGTTTTCTAGAAAATTTTTTTTCTTGAAAAATAAGTTGATTTCTAATTCATTTTCTTATGTTTGATTGGTTAGTGAAAAATATTTTATATAATTATGTGATTAATGGATGAAAATATTTTTTGAAAAATATCTTTTATTGATACCTTCACAATTTTTTCTCGTGATCCATGCATAACTAATGGTTGTGATATTAGTGATATTATGATTATTCGAAATGCTTACAATGCATTAATTTTGAACTTGTGATATTATGATAATTGTTCAAAATGCTTAAGGGACTATTGATCATATTTCATTTACACTAATCGTTGTGTGCAAGACTTTTTTTTGTTGTTGTTGAGAAAAAAGGTACGTATAATATTCATAAAACTATTATAATATTTCTAATGATTCCTTGGTCAAAATTTTTGAATATTGTTTCTAAAAGAAATTAAATGAACTAAATTATAATGTGAAAATAGCAAAGTGCCTGAATCATATATATAGTTAAAATTAGATAATATATCACATTTAGTCTAAGTGATCAATTTATATATATATAATTCTAAGTGGATATCGAGGCAAGGTGCACAAAATCCATGCACCGGCGTGCTCCAAGAAATTAAATTGAAGAAAATGTTTGTCCTTTCAAACAACTATGTTTATAAATTAGATGGATTTGTTGTAGACAAGATCCATAAATCATGCTCCAAGAAGATTAAAAAAAAAGATATTTTTTCACAAATAAGTTATTAATAAGTATCTTAATTATGTCCCTAGTTACAATTTACATAATTATGCTTCATAGCTATATGTTCGTTTGTTATGAATATTTTTATTTGTATAATTCGTTGTTAATATGCAAATACATTAAGCAGTTTCGTTATTATGGATATTTCTGTTTGTATAAATTTGCTTAATTTGCTGTCAATATACAAAATCGTTTGTATAATTTGTTGCCAATATATCCGTTCATATAATTCGCTGTCAATATACAAATTTGTAAGTGACACCTAGCAACTCGGATGAAACATTATTAGTGGAGTTCGGTAATTATTTTAAACTATAGCCATGATAAAAAAATAGTTAAATACTACTCCCTCTGTTCACTTTTACTTGTTTGTTTCGCTTTTCAAGATCAACTTAATTAAACTTCAAATGTAAAATGAAATAACTAAATTTAATATTTGAAATCTAAAACTTAGATGGTTGAAAACTATACGAAAAATGGTATAAGTTGCAATCCTTCTCATATTAATGTGATGGAAAAATACTTCTTAAAATGTTAGTCAAAGTTCATATAATTTGACCTCGATAAGTGAAATAGTGATAAGTAAAATAGTGACAAGTAAAAATGAATGGAGGAAATATATATTAAAGGCATGCATGTTAACTTAGACTTTGCTGAATTGAACTCGAAAATTAAAGGCCAAACACATATGTAGACCCTTAAACTTGTTGCTAAATTTTATTTTGGCACTCCAACTCAACCTTGTTCCATTTTAACCTTTCAACTCCAATTTTCATGTTTCATTTTGATACTTCTATCCAAGGAATCAACAAATGGAGAGAGTGTAATTCGCATGTCATGCCATGACACAAAAGTCAATGAAAAATACATACACAACCCCTCTAACTTGTCCTTATTTTTTATATTGACACTTTATCTTATTTTTATTCCATTTTAACCTTTCAATTCTATTTTTTTTTATATATCATTTAAACACAATTACTAATTTTATAATTTATTTTTTTTATATTTATTCTTTATTTTTTTTATTTTATAATTGATATTTGTCTATTAGTTTTAAAAAATTAATAGACATTTATTTTTGTTTATTGCTATTATCTTTTTGTTTGGCTCTTTCATTGACTATTCCCTCTTACCGCAGGTGGTGACGTGTAACCAAGCCCCTTCCCAAATTCAGATGCCACGTGTCCAAATGGCTCGGGGACCTAGAGGTACACCCGTGGCATCACTAAGCTCAATTGAAAGTCGGGGATTTCGATTGTTGGAGACAGGTGGAACAATAGGAATTGGTTTAAGATGGTGAATTCAGCAGTACGAGAGCGTCCAATGTTCAGGAATCAAGGAAGTTTTGATCAAACTAAGTTATTATTTAAATTAATTTATTAAAATAATATATTTTTTAAATTTTTTATAAAAGTAGTATAAACGTATTTGTCAGTAACGTTTT
>JBCEWC010006655.1:0-22681 GCA_038996855.1 Solanum aculeatissimum | reverse complement strand
GCATTTCCTTTTGGCTTGTTATTACTTTCTATTTTCCTAAAGGCATGTTGAGTGTGGAAATACCTTATAATGTTCATGGATAGTGTGGTTACAGGTTGGTTCTCCCGAGCCTGGTCGACAACGGGTGCCAGTCTTTTCTATCAAGGGTTCAAGTACTTTTCTATCAAACCATGTGCCAACATGGGATATCTCCCAAGATGGGATTGACTTGTTATGTATCCCCTTTTTAGGATTGACTAGGAATCTACCTGTAAGGTAGTCTAAATCCAAGTAGTAGCTTGCTTGGGTTTCCTCAGTTGTTGGTTGAGGTCATATCCCCGCAATAATATGATTCGTTGGTTGCATTTCATGTATCATGACATGGAATATTGTTATGATATACTTCTCTTTTGGCTAGGTGCATTCCTTTCGTATCACTTGTCCCCTTGTCATCTTTCTTTGTCATGTGCATTGCATGCTCACATACTTAGTGCATTTTATATGCTAACCCATACTCTTTATCTACATGTTCTAACCATATAAGGACCGGTGATGACCTCTATCTCCCGTTGGACGACGAGTGGCATCTCTGAAGCTATTTGCTTGTGGTGAACCCTTTTGTTCAAGGGCAATAGCTACTCTTTATCTTCCTTGTATCATTTTATTTTCATTTCTTTATGACTTGAGGGTGAGACCAAATTATGTCGAGGCCACGTTCTATCTTATGTAGAAGCTATGCTGGACATGTAGAACTCTTGCATGTTGTATTATATTTGTTGAGATATTATGACTATTGAGATTTGATTATGGGAATGATGGTCCAATTATTCTTATGATTATGTATTGGACTTGAGAATGTTGGGAATGTGCTTATGTGGAAAGTACCCTAACCCGGTATGCCCCCATCGCTTGAGTCCTACATATCCGCTCCTTAGAAATTCTTGTTATGTGCTATGTGATCCATGTTAATCATATCCCCGACAACATCCCCAAAACTTGAGTTCAAAGCCCCGTTTCCCTAGAAATATGTGCTATGTGTTTATTGTTTTTGTGCTTCTGAACCGATGATATGAGTGATGATGCTATAATTACATGATCGAGAACTTTTGGGTTCTCCTTCTCCATGTCACATCTAGGCCCCAATTCTACGTCGTAAAAAAGATGGTATCAAAGCCTTAGGTTTGTAAATGATTATCGAAGTCCAACATGTCTCGTCGATTAGAGTCTTGTTCATGGGTGTGAGGCTCCATGCCTATGAACAGGAGGATATGATGACATTGTAGGAAGTTCTCTCATTTCATTGTGTCCTATTTCATGCTGTGAGCTATTTATAAGAATCCCTAAACTCTTGGTATTCTTGCCGCTCTTTCCAAACATACCTCCCAGAAGAGCTCCCTTCCTCCGTCAGGCTCCCGACAACGAGGAACAGGTAATCCACGCCAAATTTAGGAATGTGGTGTCTATGTTTGCCCAAGCAGTGGCTAGCCAAGCCCGACCAACTAATCCCACAATTTTTGGTACTCCTACTTCTAGGGTGAGGGATTTAACCCAGATGAACCCTCCGGAGTTCTTTTGCTCAAAAGTGGATGAGGATGCTCAAGAGTTCATTGATGAACTCATTAAAGTGTTGATCATTATGGGTATAAATTCTTAGATAAGTGATAGTTAAATGAGTGTAAAATTGAATTGTTGAATAAATGTCATAAATGAGGGTGTTGGTTGTTCACCAACCATCATAATGGTTGGGCGTGTTTTTATTTTTCTGCCACGTTTTCACGACGTTATTACACTCTTACATATGTTATATTGTTCTTGTAAAGTTACGACCACAAAAAAAATATCGGAAAATTATCTTAAACTGCATGAAACATTGATTATATATATATATATATAGAATATAGTTGATGTTAACATTGCACATAATATGACGTGTGAATTTCCATGATACTACTATTGTATGCATCTGACATAAATTTTTTGTGTTACTTAACATTGAATTGTTTAATAAATGTTTTAAATTATTTTCATAAAGTTTTAAATTATTTCCATAAAGAAAAATATATTTGTGTAAGTGTATGGTCATGTCTCGTGTTGGCATTAGTTGAATTGGTGTAAGAATATATGTAAGTGTATGGTCATGTCTTTACTTGAATAATTGTAAGAAGATATATAAGTGTTAATTTATTGATTTTGTAGTATAATTTAGGTTTTTTTTTGTCATGTCAAAAAAATATAAGTGATAGTTAAATGAGTATAAAATTGAATTGTTGAATAAATATTTTAAATTTTTTCCATAAAGTTTTAAATTATTTACATAAAGAAAAATATATTTGTGTAAGTGTATGGTCATGTCTCTTGTTGTCTTTACTTGAATAGGTGTAAGAATATGTGTAAGTGTATGGTCATGTCTTTACTTGAATAATTGTAAGAAGATATGTAAGTGTTAATTTATTGATTTTGTAGTATAATTTAGGTCTTTTTTTTGTCATGTCAAAAAAATATAAGTGATAGTTAAATGAGTGTAAAATTGAATTGTTTAATAAATGTTTTAAATTATTTTCATAAAGTTTTAAATTATTTACATAAAGAAAAATATATTTGTGTAAGTGTATGGTCATGTCTCTTATTGGCATTAGTTGAATATGTGTAAGTGTTTGATCATGTCTTTACTTGAATAATTGTAAGAAGATATGTAAGTGTTAATTTATTATTTTTGTAGTATAATTTAGGTCTTTTTTTGTCATGTCAAAAAAATTTAAGTGATAGTTAAAAGAGTGTAAAATTGAATTGTTTAATAAATGTTTTAAATTATCTCCATAAAGTTTTAAATTATTTACATAAAGAAAAATATATTTGTGTAAGTGTATGGTCATGTCTCTTGTTGGCATTAGTTGAATAGGTGTAAGAATATGTGTAACTGTATGGTCATGTTTTTACTTGAATAATTGTAAGAAGATATGTAAGTGTTAATTTATTATTTTTGTAGTATAATTTAGGTCTTTTTTTTGTCATGTCAAAAAAATTAAGTGATAGTTATATGAGAGTAAAATTGAATTGTTTAATAAATGTTTTACAATTTTTCATAAAGTTTTAAATTATTTACATAATGAAAAATATATTTGTGTAAGTGTATGGTCATGTCTCTTATTGTTTTTACTTGAATAGGTGTAAGAATATGTGTAAGTGTATGATCATGTCTTTACTTGAATAATTGTAAGAAAATATGTAAGTGTTAATTTAATGGTTTTGTAGTATAATTTAGGTCTTTTTTTGTCATGTCAAAAAAATATAAGTGATAGTTAAATTAGTGTAAAATTGAATTGTTTAATAAATGTCATAAATGAGGGTGTTGATTGTTCACCAACCATCATAATGGTTGAGCGTGTCTTTATTTCTTCGCCCCGTTTTCGCGACGTTATTACACTTTTACATATGTTATATTGTTCATGTAAAGTTAGGACCATAAAAACAATCGTAAAATTATCGTAAAGTGCATGCAATATTGTTTATGAAAAGTTACGACATTCAAAATTCTTCGTACTACATTTGTGAAAATTAACAACGTAAGGTGTCTCGTATATCATATTTTTGGACTCATATTACAACTATCATTTTCAACAATTTTCATTCAATGTATGATGTCTTTTCCAAATAACATTTTGCAATGATCCTCATTCAACACCATACTCAATGTATGGTGTCTTTTTCAGTTATTCAAAGGAGTAAATTAGTCCAACATTGAAAGTTGGACATAATATTTGCATGCAAAATTATTATTTAAATAAAAACAATACAACACTTTAAAAAAAGTAAGTAAAAAATTTATATAATTAAATAATGAGGCATACATTTAATATTCTTGTAGAACTTCATGTTGGAGGCCACATTTCGAGACATGAAAAAAGAAATAAAATTTTATATAAAAATGATAGATCCAAGCATATCATCTTCTGCGATGCAATCGTTCTTTATGTGTTCCCGTTCCACACATGGTTGGTACATGTGGTCTTTTTGTTCTTCGCGGATTGTTAATATCCTGAATAAATCATTAGTGTTAGTGAACGTAACATTTAAAATTGTAAAATATTGTAAACACAATACATACGTATTGATCTGAAGATTGATTTTTATTTTCTTCATGATCTTGTTTATCGACATAATTTTGACTGTCTGACATATCCTGTAAAAACATAAAAACTTATTATCATATTATTACATATTCAATTTTCAATACTTATTTATAAGATATTATAAATACTTACCGTCGAAAAATTTAATGTCCCATAATCGAAGAGTGAGTATTGAAATTGACGTTGTTCAACATTTTGTGGAAATTCAATATTTTCTCCGCCAAATAAGTCAAAACCCACAATTGAAACATTAGGAGTTTCAAAATCACTACCTGGTTGTGGAGTTTGGTTAGGTACACTTGTTGACGCTCCACCATAATAAAAAACTAGATAATCAGAGTGATTAGAGTTTGCAACGATAAAGTAGTGTTGTCGTCAAATTCATTCCCCGAAAATCCACTACTACTTTCTTGATTATGAATATCTCCTCTACTACCTGATCCTGTTCTATAAACAGTTGGTTGTGGTTGATATTCATTTTGTGGAGTATATGTTGTTGAAAGTTTAACCGCGTGCTTAAATGGACAGCATGCATAGGATCTCTAGCATAACCTGCCACTTCTCTAGCAAAATTTCTTGTTTGGACTGACTCAACGTTATCATTTGCAAGAATTTGACTGCATCTATGTATTTTTTCATGTGCCATCGCCTATAAATTTTTAAAATATATCAAACAATTATTAGTTATGTAGGTTAATATTTTTAAAAAAAAAATAATGATATCATTTTACATACCAGTGCTTCGTTTCTTCCTCCAATCGGTTGATATCCACGTTGAACAGTACCTGAATTTGCAATCAAGATACGTGTATGTTGTAGATACCAAATATAATATTCATTTTCATTTGTAGTATTATTTTGATGTACAACGTGTTCTAATCTATTATTCCATATATTTTCGGTATATGTTAACATTTGTTGTATTTCTGCTGTTATTGTTTTGCGTTTGTCCATTTTGTAATGCTCAGCAGAATAACACACATTTTCGGCTATATGCTGTGCAAAGTCAAATTGTCTAACAACACGATCAATCATGTGCCACTCACGAAAAATTACAAAAATGAGTGGCACTTTGGACATCCAAACATGACGTCCTCGAACACGCCATCCGGGCAACATATTAAGAACCACTTCGAAATAAGGTTGCCAAATAAACTAAAAAGAAATATAAAGTTAGTATGCCCAAAAATAATTTATAACTGATTTTTAATATTTTAAGTATAAAAACTTATTTTACCGTACCTGATTGGGTTGTAAGTTGTCTAAGACGTCTCTAACCATCGCTACGATATCTCGAGCCTCATTTGATGAGATCGTCTTCGAGACCACTTACATGCTAGCGGTGCTAGTCCCTATAGAGGCAACATTTCCGATTGTAGAGGGAGAATACACTCCCACGCCCACACCTAAATAATAATAAAAAAGAAAGTATGTCATCTTCTCAAACTTGAGTTGGCATTACCTATATGTCACACATAAACAAGTAAAAACACAACGAACCTGTAGTAACGGTACAAAATCGAATATATCGGTAGTGTCGCCCAAAGATGCAGGACATAATGAAACATATAAAAAAGATAGTATGACAGCTCCCCAAGCTTGCGTTGACATTGCCTCTATGTCACGCATTTCAAGAAACAAATCATAAGTTATTTTTGCACTGGACTTGTCTGAAAGTAACAAACCATCGAGAATCAAAAATAGGTACAATCAAAATTTTTGTTACACCTCTAACTCAGTGGAATGTTCATTTATTTCATCTGAATTTAATATATATGTAGTTAATTTTTTCGTATAAATTCGATACCCCTGGAAGTCCTCTGATTAGGGGAACCAACCTGTTAACTGAAAAAATAAATTTTGTCTAGTAGGAAAATCTAACATACAATTTTGAGGAAGAAGAATTGGTGTTCCATCAACAACCATACCAAAACATAACTTCCATGTCTTGTAGAGTTATTGTTGCTTCACCAGTTCCCATATGAAAAGTATGCGTTTCCGAACGCCACCTTTCTATCAAAGCAGTCACTACACCATTATCACAAACAATGTGACCTACTTCAAGGATACCTCTAAAACCAACGTAGTTAAATAAATTTAAAATACGAGGATGAAGTGGATTATTTCGTAAGTGCTGCCACAAGACATGATCTTGTCGGCGCACTCGTAAAAATGCTTCATCTTCCCGTAATTCATTGTCCCAAACTTTTTGTGACCGATGTTTCTGTTGAAGTACTAAAACATCGGGTTGCATCGGTCCAGGATTTACGAAATTATCTTGATTCATCTAATACATAAAAAAAAAGAGAACAAATAAAATATTAGTATTGATCTTCACATAAATTTACAATTAAATTAAAACTAGAAAAAAAAAATATATATATATATACATACCTTTGTATTAGGTGAGTGAGTTTGAGAAAGTTGATAAAATAGACAATGAGTGAGTGAGAAATCAAAGGAAAGTTGTGTCAAAGTGCAAGAAAGTTGTTTCCAAATTGTAGAGAAAATTGTTTCAAAAGGGAGAAAAAATGGTTGAAAAGTGTAGACAAAGTTGTTGAAAAAAATAGAGAATGTAGAGAGAGTGTAGACAAAGTGGTCAAATTATTTCAAAGTGTAGACAATGTATGTATAGTTTTATAGGGGTGAGGGAAGGGTAAGAAAAAATAGGTGGCAAATATGCATGAACTTTCATAAAATTAGGTGGCAAACTTTCATGAACTTTAATATTTCTCTTATAAATTTGTATTAGTTCTTAATATTAGTAAAAATATTTATCTAAAATAATTTTTAATTTATAAAATAAAGATTAAAATAATTAATTTCTTATTTTATCCTAGAAAAATTACGAGAAAAAAAAGATTATACACATCTTATTTTAAAGCATTAATTTAATAGTTATTGTAATATATATTGTCAAAATTCAACAAATTTAAAGTATTAAAACGTTGACATGATAAAGAAATATTAAAACGGTGGCATGATAAATTACATCCAAAGTATTAATAAAATAATATTTTAATTTTTAAAAATACAAAATCAAATATTGAAAAACATTTAAAAATAGAAGGATCATATATTCTTTATTTGATTTTTATAATTTAATATTTCTCTTATAGTGTTGTATTAAATCTTAACTAATTTTTTATTTATAAAATTAATATTAAATTAATAAATTTTTTATTTTACCCTAAAAAGTAATTATTTTTAAAAAAAATATTTAAATGATGAAGGATAAATTACCAAAAAATATATTTTTACCGTGATAATGATGGAGGGTAATAATGAACATTATATTAAAATTACAGAGAATATTTACAAACGTAACCTTATTATCTTTTTTGCATTCATTAATATTAGTAAGAATATTTATCTACAATCATTTTTAATTTATAAAATAAACATTATTTAATTCTTAAATTAACAATTTTTAAAAATGGGGGTGGCCATGCAAAAATAGGACAAGGCGCAGGGTGTTAGGCGCCTTGCCTTTAATTTTCTGCCACTGTGCAGAAATTAAAGGTAAGACGCCTGACACCCTACGCCTTACCTTTTTATCTAAAATAATTTTTAAAATAAAAATTAATTAATTAATTTTTTGTTTAATCCTAAAATTAACAATTTTAAAAATGGGGGTGACCATGCAAAAATAGGGCAAGGCGCAGGGTGTCAGGTGCCTTGCCTTTAAGTTTCTGCCACTGTGCAGAAATTAAAGGTAAGACGCCTGACACCCTGCCCCTTACCTTTTTTTTTTCTTTTTTTTTTCTTTTTTTTTCCCTTCAGACGTTAAGTGAGCCATTAGTGGAAAGGGGTAAGGCGCAGGGTGTCAGGCGCCTTTGCCCTTTTGGTAAAAAAAAAAGTTATCTTTTTGGTTAAATTCCAATAAATTTTGGCCCTTTTGGTTCCGAACTCCTAATAACACTCTCAAATATTTCCATAGCTAATGCATGGTTAGGGCCATTGAAGAAGGGGGACAGTTGCTATTTAACTTGTATGAGTGATCACATCTCAACGTGTGTTTCCTGTTTATTTTTTGAATTTTTGATCAAAGTAAATCATTATTTAAATCAATTCATCAAAATAATATATTTTAATTTTTTTTACAAAACTAGTATAAACGTATTTCTCAGTAATATTTTAGGTTACACTTTATTTAACAGTGTTAACTTAAGAAACGTTACTGTGAGTAATGTTTTTAGCAAATTACGTATGTCACAGTAACGTTTTATAATACGTTACTCTGAAATACGTTTTACACCTAAAATGTTACTCACAGTAACGTTTTTTAAAAATTCAATCACGGGTCATTTGTGCTTTGGTATCTACACCGTTTGTGTGTTCCCGATGTTGATGGCCTTAGAGAGGTGATTATGAGTGAAGCTCATAATTCTTATTATTCTATACATTCGGGATCCACCAAAATGTATTGGGATTTGAGGGAAGTATATTAGTGGCATGGTATGAAGAATGGCATAGCCACGTTTGTGTTTGAATGCCCTAATTGTCAACAAGTGAAAATGTAACATCAAATGCCCAAAAGTTTGACTCAAGATATTGAGATTCCTACTTGGAAGTGGGAAGATGTAAATATGGCTTATGTGGTTAGTTTGCCCCATACCCGAAAGAAATTTGAGTCCATTTGGGTTGTTTTTGATTGGATGACCAAGTTGGCTCATTTCCTATGGATTAAGACTACTTTCAATGTCGAGCATTATGCAAGGTTGTATATTCAAGAGTTGGTTAGATTATATGGTGTGTCTAAGTCTATCATATTGGATCATGGTACCCAATTTACTTCTCACTTTTTGAAATCATTTCAACGAGGGCTTTCCACTATGGTAAAGTTGAGTATCACTTTTCATCCTCCAATTGATGGACAAGCCGAGAGGACAATTCAAACATTGGGACATGTTAAGGGCTTGTGTATTGGAATTCAAGGGAAATTGGGATGATCATCTACTGCTTATCGAGTTTGCCTACGATAATAGTTTTCATGCTAGCATTGGTATGGCGCCATTTGAAGATTTATATGGGATAAGGTGTAGATCCCTGGTGGGATGGTTTTTATTGGGTAATATGGCTTTGATAGGCTCGGATCTGGTGATTGAGGCCATGGAAAAGGTGAAGCTGATTAGGAAAAGGTTGAAGATGACTCAAAGTCACCAAAATTCATATTCGGATAGTATGAAGAGAGACCTTGAGTTTTGTGTTAGTGATTAGGTGTATGTGAAGGTTTCACCCATTAAGGATATAATGTGTTTTGTCAAGAGGGGAAAGTTAAGTCCCCGATATGTTGGCCCATATGAGATTGTTGAGCGGATTGGTAATGTCGCTTATAGATTGGATTTGCCTTTGGACATGAGTTCTATCCACCCGGTGTTCTATGTGTCTATGTTGAGCAAGTTGGTTGGTGATCCTAGTTCAATTGTACCTTTGGAAAGTGTTGAGGTTGAGGAGAACTTGGCTTATGAAGAAGTACAGGTTGAAATTTTGGATAGGAAAGTGAAACAACTTTTCAACAAGGATGTGGCTTCAGTTAAAGTACTTTGGAGAAATCAACATGTGGAGAGTGAAACATGGGAAGCGAAACCAGACAAGATAAGGAAATATCTCTATCTCTTCCAATCTACTCAAGCCTACGTTACTAGGTTCTTTCTATTCTATTTGGTCCTAATTCTTTACACTCTTGAGTTTCATGACATGACATGCATACATGTGTACGGAAATGATTTAAAAGCTATTTTGACATGAATTTCAATGATTTTATGACTTTCAAATTATGAGTTTTGTAATGCCTTCATGTTGTATGTTTCTTGATTAAGTCAAGCCTTGTTCTAGCCCATTTGAGGACAAATGTTCCCAAGGAGGAGATTATGTAAAGATCCGGACTTTGGAAAACCTTGTGGATGTGGTGTGCACTCATTTTGAACTCATTTTGGGTGGTTAATGATCACCAAAAGTCTCCTTTATGTAGCCATGTTCAAGAGAATTGCATTGATTAATTTTATTTTAAGAACCATTGGAAGGGTCAAATTTAACTGGTAATATCTCTTAAAAAAGTAAGAACTAGAAGGGTTATGACCTATCAAGTTTAAGCTCTTTGAGTTAGCTTTCCAACGCACTTGGTTTCACTTTTTTATGAGTTCAGATGAGGAAATTATGCCCATTTTCGTAAAGGTCGTCTGTGCAGGGATTTTGTTGAGTTTTTGGATAAGGAATGCTTCAAGGAGACCCTATATGGGTTGTGAATCCTTTTATGGTCCAAGTGGGGGTCTCGTGGTCCTCAACACGGGTCGTGGTGAAGTGTTTCGTGAAGGTCTCGATCTAAGGATTGATTCTAAGCATAAAGTTAAC
Organism: Solanum aculeatissimum; assembly: GCA_038996855.1. NCBI lineage: Eukaryota > Viridiplantae > Streptophyta > Magnoliopsida > Solanales > Solanaceae > Solanum > Solanum aculeatissimum. The sequence continues at coordinate 12,218 of JBCEWC010006655.1, read as the reverse complement.
GTTCCAAAACTCGCGTCAACTATATGGAAGTCTCACAGTCCATTTAACGCTTGATGATCCATGTAACCTTCCGTGAGAGACAACCTTAGCTATAATTTTGTCCAATTCATGACCACGGACTAGTACACGATCCGTGATCAACTGCACGACCTGCGGTTGTGCCCATCAAATGGTCCCTGGCAACTTTTGAGGCTCGTTTCATTAATGGTTTAATTGTAGTTTTTGTGATTTCCTAAAGTCATTTTACACTTCCTAAGACCTCCTAAACACCTGATTTATCCTATACACCTCTATTCGCATTCAATTCAATTCATTACACTTAAAATATTCAAATATTCTCTCCTAAAAGCTCCTCTCAAGTGAGTCTTGAAGATTCAACTTGGGAATTCAAAGGGGTCTTCTTCTTCAATCAAATTCTTCTCTAATTTTCTTGGTCATCAAAGATATGTGGGAATTTATTCATGTCTCCTTTCAACCATGAAGCCCCAAATGTTTTCTTCACTTGATTTTATAAAATTAAGCTTACTTTAAATATGTGTTTTTAAAATAGTTGTTGATTTGATTAAATTGAGTTATGGATTGTATTTAATTGTTGATTCTAACATGATTTAGTCCTATTATATTGAATTGCATGGAATTTATGAAGGTTTACCTATGCATGTCCCTTTAAACTTTGAACCTATGCATAGGTAGCTTAAATTAAGTTTTAATTGTTGATATCCTTATGATTCAAGAATGAACTTTACCTTATTATGCACTTTTAAATATGAATCTCTATTGCCCATGTTATTCCTCTTATCATTCATAGCATATGCATACATGAGCATTGCATTTTATGAGGATTATGAAGTGGGTTAAGCCCAATTATATTTACGAATATGATTTTGATAAGGATATGGCTATGACAAGAATGTGATCACATAAATGTCTATGATTATGGCTCTTTGAGCAATTACGGGTGTTTACACCAATATGATTATGAATGATTAAGCTACTCTTATGCATCAAAGTATGGCATGAACTATGATTTGGTCTTTCAGCTTAAATGTGCATGATTATTATTTGAAAAGACTTATGTTCTGATTTTAGGTATGTATATGCATATGTATTCCAGTGGGATGACGACTTAACACCGAATGATACTAGGGGTGGGGGCTCGACATAAGGGGTCCTTATATAAATTCTTTTTTCTTATAAGTCTGAAATGGGAGGCCCGTAAGGAGAAGTATGGTCTACCTTTGGTAAGTAGATCACCCTTTCCTTCGGTGTAAGGTGAACATTGAAATTCCAAGTAGTAGCTCACTTGGTCTTATATGTCGGTTACGGTCTCATCCTTGATATGTTAAGTAATATAGTATTCATGCATCATATGTTCCATGACGTATTGATATCTCATTCTTCCTGATATATACTTCTTCCTATATATATGCTTTGTCATCCAACATTGATTTGCAAGTTAATATGTTCATATGCATTTGCATGCCCGTATACTTAGTGCATTTAAACGTACTAACACATACTCTTAGATCATGTAGGGACCAGAGACTATCACCTTCCACCTCTTGATGGCTAGTTGCTTGACTTAGAGTTGCTTGTGGTAAGTCCTATCATCCAAGGACAAGATGATTTTTATTTACCTAGTATAATCATGATGTCTTTGTCTTTACTTTCAGGGTGAGCTGGGGACGTGTCTTGGCCCCCGACATATTCTAGACTAGAGGCAATGTTAGATATCTTGTAGTTGTCCATACGATTTATGTTATGTGTATCCTCGAGATGTTAATACTAAACACTATGTATGGATTATATGATTATGTGATATGAGACGTTATGAAAAGCCCTAAGTCGTATAATATCCCTATAGCTTGAGTCCTCCTAACCCATTCCTAGTATTATGTTCTATGTGCTATGTGAATCCATGTATATCCCTATCCCTATGATATCCCCAAAGAGTGAGTCATACTTACTCACCTCGTAGAACTATGTGTTTAATGTATATTTATGTGCTTCCAAATCGATGATGTGCGAATGTATGCTATGAGCCTTATTTGGGGACTCTTGAGTTCCCATTCCCCGTATCACTTCTTGGCCCTACTCTCGGGTCTTGACAAGGTATGGCTCCCTCTGACCGTGCAACCAGAGCCTGTGGTGAGGCTAGCTCTATCAAAGCCTGTGCTAAAGGAACTGGGGCCAGTGTCAGGTCCTGCTGAATACCCCCAAGTGCTACTAATAACTGCCCAATTATCTGTACCTTAGGTATAGTCACAAAAGTCACCGGGAGCAGCAAGGGAACTGGTGCCTCCGGATATGTGGAAACTAGGGCATTCTGTCTCCACCCAATAGGCTCTAGGGGCTGATCCCTATGTGGGACTGACAGTGCAGCCCTACCCCTACTCGGAGGCCAACCTTTGTGCGACATATCTGTGAAGGAATGAACTAATCAGATTTTAGGAAATCAATGGACCTTTAATAGTATTGGACAAAAGAAATCAATGACACTGGGAGTTTCCTGAAGATCTTGTAGCCTCCTACAAATAAGTCACGGACGTCTCCGCACCCATCCGCAGAACTCTACTAGATGGTAGCTCTGTACAAGTGAGACTAATGAACCTAAAGCTCTGATACAACCATGCCATGACATAACCTTTCAAGTCATGATGGTACATGTTAGATCCCGCCTACAGGCAAGCCAACCAAACCACGGTACCTGTCCTGAATCACTAAAAATGGAAACACTAGTAAGACAACCACAACCTACCTAGAACCTGGAAGTCACTTATACAGAGCTACTATAGACCTACACACAAACTCATACATATACCTAATAATATTAATATATATAGCCAAGAGAAAATCCTACATATATAGGCCAACTATAAAGTACAGGGCCAATGTTTGAATACGATAAACGACCATCAAAATGAAAGGAGACTACATAATATCAAGAGTTATTGATGCTCACCAAAGTCTCCCAAATTGCCCACAAGCCTCTAAGTCAGTGATCGAGGCTAGTACCTAGACCTGCATTATGGGAAGATGCAGAAATGTAGGGGTAAGTACTTGTAAAAGGAACCCAGTAGGCATCATCGACAGACTGAGTGAAATACAATAAGTATCATAAAAATATTGTAATAAAATACTATAGTGCCAACTATTGAAACCCAAGTCAAGAGATACACATATTGAGAAAGCTATAGAACCCCAATTAAATGAACCCAAGCATTGGACATGATATCAACTGACAAAACCTGATGAACAAGTGTCAACTATATTTTTGGCATCTGAAGACTTGACTGAGCAGAGCTAGAAGAACCAACCAAGTAGTAACAAAGGTGACCTCTGAGTAGGGCCAATAATGTGCCATGAAACCAACCATTGAAACCCAAGCAGAATCATATTAAAATTGTCACACGATCAAGGTAATGTGTTGTACGTGGGTGTAAAGCCCTAGTATCTATGCTTGTAAGCTAACTATGCCTCTGTAAGCCTAGAAGGTACACCTACGCACAACCATGGGGTGTAAAGATGTAGGGATACAAGGATCATTAACCGATAGCAAAACCCTCAACCACCCAACTGAATCTGAACCAGTAACCCAACTCCAATGGCAGGAGAGAAAACAGAACCTGAATCCAAACCACGAATATGACTCAGTAAGTACACTGGTCTAGACTAAGACCTCAGACCACGCCTGGATTAGTCCTCAAGAAACCCACTGGACTAGACATCAAGGTGGGCAATACCTTAGACTAGACATTAGGGAGTGTATTACCCCCGACTCCACATTAGGTGTGAGGAACTTAGAATATACCATGGACTGGATATCAGGGCGTGATGAACTCAAATGATACCTTGGATTAGTCATCAAATCATGCAATACCCTGAGCTGGATATCAGGGCGTGACGAAAGACTATACCCTCAGCACATAGTTAGGAGTAGAACATACAACAACTTCCTTGAACATAACATGTTTCCCAATATTCAATGACCCAATAGGCACACAAGCAACTAGGTAGATATATGTATCAATAGAAGTAGTATATGATCGTGTCTAGCTGTCAATAGGTTTATCCTAGCTTAAGAAACTACAGGAATCTAGAATAACTGTAGATACTTCAATTAATAACTGTAAGAAACAAGCAGAACAACAGTTAACCTAATTGGCCCCCCGGGGAGTAGCACGTATCTCCCAGGTAGAACCATAACCTAAATACTAGGTAACCTAGTACAATGATCAACATTCCCATTGATAAATATAGCTAGGAAAATCGAACAATAATATATAATCCAGCTAACAATTGTAACAAATCCCCAGGATAGAATAGCAGGCAGCCCAACTGATAAGTGCAACAAATACCCCAACCAACAATAGACAACCCAACAAAAACCTCAGGTATAACATTCATCTCATAATCAAGATCACGATTCAATCACTAGAGATTTAGGAATATAGTACATCTATAGAATCATAACAACATAATCATAACCAAAGAATCACAAGGCGTAGCCCAAAACATAACTAACAATCAACCTCACAAATATTACATAACATCATTACTAGACCACCCACATAGGTAAAAAAGTATCAAAGTAGACATATGTATCAATCCCAGGGCATACACTTCCCTAATAGAGTCATATCCCCATTTCTAGCCCACCAGAGGTTTAGTAGTATCGTATCTTATATCAAGAGTCACAAGGCCCAATTAGAAGCACACTCATAATATTTCCCAGAATATAACATATTTCCCCAATTACTAGAAAGTATAACAAGTATACAATGGTTAAAAGCGGTATAGAGAAGCATATATGTCACAGAGTAACACAAAATCATGTCTAACTAAGGGAAATTAAATCATAATCTAGGTAGCCACAAGTACTCAGAATGATTACAGATAGTCACAGCCGTATCACAGGTATTCAAAAAAAATAGGGCTATAAGAATCATAAATATATACCAGAACCAGTCTATAGTGAAACTCATAGTCAACTATTTACCCCACAAGCCATCATTCTCATAAGCATCAGGATGCACACACATACAAACAACAATCAAACTCAGTATAAATACCTTTCGCATGGCATCAACCTATATCTAGATTTTACTAGGCCCTCCCATAGTCTAACAATGCAAGAAGTCGATTAATATAGTAGCTAAAACTAATATATTCCTCAATATAACAACTCCCATCCTACATCATCATATATAGTACATATTTAGTACAACCAGTCATAAATAACTCATACCTAGCAAAATCAATTCATATACAACACACTTACATATTTCAGTGCAAACATCCACATATTTCAGCTCAGTCTAAGGGTTAAAGAAGCCTAGTCTATTTGGAAGGTAGTTCCTTTTTCTCCTCATAAGTCTAATCAAGATTTTTCCTTTCTGATAGCCTCCAGACACTGCTCAGCTATGAAAGTATGAATCACAGGGTTAATACGGTTGATTCAGCTGTAAGATCTAGAAAAATAGGCAAAATTATATCAATTGTGTCTAAAACAAAAAAAAAATAGGACCCACTCTCAAAATCCCAAATAAATCCCCCTAAAATTCTCCCCACATCAACTTAAGCCTATAGACAGAACTTGGGCCTAAAATGGATCCCAGAAGGCTGAGAAATGGCTCAAAAATGAAGTTACATTATTTACCGGAAAATATTTCTTAAAAAACTTCCTCGATCAGATTTTATAGAAAAATAGTGAAAGTATAATAATCCAAATATACCATAGTGTTTCTCTCGAAAAATAGAACAACTTAGAAACAAATTTTAATATATTCCGTTGAGAATTGACCGAGATATCACAAGGTAACGTTTTCATATATTTTTGATGCATAGTCAGTGAAAAATGGGAATTTTACCTCAAAATACATGTTGAGACTGGAATCCAATACCTCCACAACATTTCGCGCAAAAAAACTAGACAGCTTAGCCTTTTGAATAGCTAAATTTGAAGTTACAGGTCAAAAATTATGCTCGGATGAAGTTTTTCCTCAAGGTTGCCTCGTGACCAGACTTTTATAGACTTGTGGAAATGCCCATGCCATAGGCGCGAATGCGGGTATGCACCTGTGCCATTCCATGAGGATGCACGCATGCAGGCGTGTGCAGAGAGGTGCCTGCTGCTGTGCGGCACCAGGTTTTTCAAAAATTTCTCTGGGGCATTCCTGGGTCATCCAATGTCCGTTTTGAGGAAATAAATAGTGTATCCATATGGATTTTGGCATTCTGGATCCAACAGTGCAGTCAAAATTTCTAAATGATCATCCTATAAAAAAATAAGGGTCCCACTTATTTTTGGCTAATTTTAGCTAAAAGAAGTGAGGGGGTCAAAATGCACCTGGAGGCCTCCACCATATGACAAACGGTTGTTCTAGGCTATTTTTGACATTCCGAAGATGACCACGCTATCAAATTTCCATTCCGAGCATATTTAGTTGGGATTTTATAAAATATTAGATTCCTGTTGTACTTATTTTGTAAATTTTGACTCAGATTCATACTGAGACCCCTAAACCTCATGTCAACCACGCTCCGAGCCTAATTTGGTCGTTCTAGAACTATTGGAACCATCAAAATCCCATTCTGAGGCCATTTGCTAGGACTTTACCAAAAACCTCATTTTTATGGTTATCACTTCCCGCTAACTCAAAAGTTCACATAACTCACAACTAATTCAACCAATAATCGTCCCAATAATTCCAATGAGTCACAAATGGTCCGAGGTTACCATACATAAGATTAAATAAACAGAATGACCGCAAAAATACAAAAATGACCCAGAGGGTCATTACACATTAAAAGGCAATAACAATATTCATTGGTGATCCACCAAATCGTGACTTTGAACTCCAAATTTCACAGAAACTCAAGGGTCATCAATTGACCCAAAAGGCGATCAAATTTGTGGTCGTCATTCCAACTCTTGCTCTGCCAAATGCTGACTATCGTCGCCTTTATATTTACTCCAAAATTTCAACTTCACACACCTACACACATAACACACACTAGTCAAAATCACTAAAATCTTGGGTTGCCTCCAAGAAACACCTTATTTAATGTAGTGGCACGACTTGGCAAATTTTTCTAGGCCTCATTTGAGTACACCACTTCAACCAACTTCACTTACAGTGGTTTCTCAAAGTATTTCTTCAAACATTTCCCATTCACCTTAAAGGTTTTCACCGTTTCATTCTCAATTTCAATGGCCTCATTTCCCCAAAATTTTGAAACTCTAAACGGACCAAACTACCTAAACTTCAATTTACTTGGAAACAATTGTAATCTTGAGTTATGTAGATACATTGAATCAACTACTTTGAATTCATGTTAGAAACTTTTCATATCATTCCATCCTTTCATCTTCTCTTTGTAGAGAATGACATTTTCATAAGCACCCAACCTAAATTCCTCCAGTTGGTTCAATTGAGACAATCGAGCATTAGCCACATCACTCCAATCAAGATTAAACTTCTTCAAGGCGTACAACACCTTGTATTCTAGATCAATGGGTAAATTACAAGCCTTACAAAATATAAGCTTATACAATGACATGCCAATTAGGATTTTAAATGTAGTACGGTATGCCCATAAAGCATTGTCAAGTTTACTTGACCAATCCGTTCTATTGACATTCACTATTTTGGAAAGAATGTTCTTAATCTCCTTGTTCAATACTTCGACCTGCCCACTTGTTTGGGGATGACAGTACGTAGCAACCCTATGTTTGATCCCATATTTGCTATGCAACGATGCAAATACCCTATTGCAAAACTGAGACCCCCTGTCACTAATAATTGTTCTTGGGGTACCAAACCCCATCAAGATATTTTTCTTCAAAAAGTAAATCACTCCTTTTCCATCACTAGAAGGCAGCACAATCGCCTCAATCCATTTTGATACATAGTCAACCATAACCAAAATAAATCGATTTCCAAATAAGCTCACAAATGGACCCATGAAGTCCAAACCCTACATATCAAACAACTTAACCTCTAGGATAGGGTATAAAGGAATTTTATATTTTCGAGAAATATTATCTTGAATTTTGCATTGTGGACATGGTTTGACAAAGGAATTTGCATCACAATACAACTCTGGCCAAAAATATCCACTTTGCAACACTTTTGTTGTCGTCCAAATACCTCCATAATGACCCCCAGCTAGGGTGGTGTGGCATGCTTAAAAAATATCATTCATTAGCACCTCTGGAACACATTCTCACCATGTTGTCAGCACATTCCCTAAATAAGAATGGTTCATCCCAAAAGTATTTTTTTTACATCAAACAAGAATCTCATCTTCTTATTATTGCTCAAAATATTTGACGACATTCCACAAACAAGATAGTTGGCATAATACGCATACCAAGGCAATTGTCTTTGAGAAATAGCCATTATAATTTCATTTAGAAATAAATCATCAATATCAATGCTTCCCTCATCTACTAAGTTAGGCTTACAACAAGTGAGATGGTCTGTCACTTGGTTTTCACATCTCTTTCGGTGTTTTACCTCTAAGTCAAATTCTTGAAGCAATAGAATCTATTGATTCAACCTTGGCTTGGATTTTTTCTTAGCCATCAAATACTACAATGTAGAATGATTGGTGTGAACCACAATCTTAGACCCAAGTAGATATGCTCAAAACTTTTCAAATGTATAAACAACCACAAGAAGTTCTTGTTCCATTATGGCATAATTTTTCTAAGTCATATTTAATGTCTTGGATGAATAGTAAACCAAATGAAATAACATGTATTTTCTTTGACCAAGCACAACACCCAAATCACACCCACTAGCATCACATATGACTTCAAATGGAAGATGCCAATTCGGGGCAATAATAATTGGGGTTGTTACTAGACTCTCTTTCAACTTATTGAAGGCTTTCAAAGATGCTTCGTTGAAATCAAATGGAAAATTCTTCTCAAGGAGCTTGCATAATGGATTGGCATTTTTTGCAAAATATTTAGAACCTTCTATAGAAACCTAAATGCTGAAGAAAACTCCTCACCCCTTTGACTGAAATGGGAGGAGGAAGTTTGGCAATAATATCAACCTTTGCTTGGTCCACTTGCAAACCATTTCCAGAAATCTTATGCCCAATAACAATGCCTTCTTTTTACCATTAAATGACATTTTTCCAATTTAAAACCAAATTGGTCTCCACACATCGCTGAAACACCTTTTTCAATTGAATTAGGCAACCTTCAAAAGTATCATCAACCACCGAAACATCATCCATAAATACTTCTATTGAATATTCAATCATATTAGAAATAATAAAGAGCATACATCTTTGAAAAGTAGTTGATGCATTGTATAACCCAAATGACAGTCTCTTGAAAGCAAATGTGTCATAGGGACACGTAAAAGTGGTTTTCTCTTGATCTTCAAGAGTAATGAAAATGTAACTACCCAAAATTTTTGAATACTTTGTTGATGTATAGTTCATTTATTTCAAGATTGGTTGATGTGGTTTATGGTTGTCACGTGTCCCATTCATCAAGCCATGGGCAAGGGAGTCTCATTGGTTAAGCTCTTCATGAGAACTATTAGAAGGATCAAATTTAACAAGTTCTATCTCTTAATAAAAGAAGAACTGGGTGGTCCATTAACAATCAAATTGAAACTCTTTGAGTTATATTTCAAATGAACTTGGTTACACTTGATTCAAAGTTTGGATGGAGAAGTTATGACTTTTTTGTAAAGTTGTCTGTGCAGGGAAACTTTTGGCTAAGGCAAGACCTCAGGGGACCCCAAATGGGTAGTAAACCATTAGATGGCCTATGTGGGTCTCTCTTCTAACCTCCCACAAGGCATGGTGAAGTGTTTTGTGATAGCCTTGACCTAAGGATTGGTTCTAAGAATAAGGTTAACATTTCAAAACTCGCGTCACTTTAACGAACACCTACACGACCCATTTGCAACTTCATGAGTCGTGTGGCTTTTTATGGTCCTAGTTGTTGGATGGATTGTTTTCAAGTGCGGTACCATGGACCAGTGCATGGCTCGTGTGAGAGCTCACGGGCTTTATGGCCTTCCATTTGGTTAATTGGAGTGAAAATATCTAAGTATGAAATCACTATCTCGGAGCTTCATCACTAGAAAATATTTTCTAAGTGGAGCTTCATGGATGGGCACACGGTCCGTGTGACCCTACACGACCCGTAGTGCCTCCATACGGGACCCTTGGCAATTTTTGTGGCTCATTTCATTAATGGTTTATTTGTAATTTTGGTAATTTCCTAACAATGTTTTAGTCTTCCTAAGCCCTCCTAAACATCCGATTTAGCCTATACACAATCATTCCTATTAAAATTTATTTCAAACACTTAGAATATTCAAACCCTCTCATCTAAAGCTCTCTTCCAAGTGTGGGTTGAAGGTTCAAGTTGGAATTCAAAGATGTCTTTTTCTTTAGTTATTTTTCTCCCTAAAGCTTCTAGTTAATCAAGGTATGTGGGATTGATTCATGATTCTATTTCAACCATGAAGACCCCAAAACTCTTTTACACTTGATTTTATGAAATTTAAACTTACTTTGAATATGGGTCTTTAAATTTATTTATGTGAGATTGATTCATGATTCTATTTCAACCATGAAGACCCCAAAACTCTTTTACACTTGATTTTATGAAATTTAAACTTACTTTGAATATGGGTCTTTAAATTTATTATTGATTTGATGAAATTGAAGTATGGGATGTACTTATTTGATGATTTTTAAGTGATTTAAGTTTAAATATCATGAATTTCATTGAGATCATGAAGATTCAATTATGGATATCTCTTTAAGTCTTCAATTCAAGCAAGAATAGTATAAATTATGTTTTAATTGTGGATTTCATTATGATTTAAAAATAAATCTATTTTGGTTATGTTAATTTAAATGTTACTCTCTATTTCCAATGTTATTTTAACATCATTCATTGCATTTGCATTTATGATCATGGATTTTATGAAATTATGATGTGGGATAAGTCCCAATGTTGTTTATGATTATGTTTTCAAGCAAAGAATGTGTAACTACCCAAAATTGTTTGAACTTCGTAATGGTTTGTCAAGGTTAGTGTTGAACTTGTCATGGTTGAATTTTGGTAGCCATGGGTCGTATTCAAGTGGCCGAATTCAAAAAGGTTATTTTTGGGTATAGTGGTAAGGTCGGTTGGGCAGTGGACTTTGAAAATCCATATCATTTGGTATAGGATGAACTGTGTGGGATATTATATAAAAAATTAAATCTCTTTGATTTATCTTCACAACGCAACTGGTTTCACTTAATGCGGAGTTCAGATGTGAAAGTTATGACCCTTGTAGTGAGACTGCCTGAAATTGGAAGTATGCTGGAAAAGGATTTCGGAATAAGGTCTAAGGGTGGGACCACATACCATTTGGTGGTCCATGGTCCGTGGGGGTGATCGTGGGTTGTTCCAGTGTGCTCCTAGGGGTTGGGGGCCAAGCCATGGACCAAGTGTATCCCACGGCCCACCACACGGTCCGTGTGACCCTTCACGGCCCGTGAAGGGTCCCGTGAGTTGATCCAGAAAGTTTGCCAAGGTTTGGGATTGGACTCCGGACCAAGTGATGCTCCACGGACTAGTACATGATCTGTGTGCAGGTACACGGTCCGTGAGGCCCCCCGTGAAGTGATCTAGAAAGTCCCTTGAGAGTTCAAGTCGAAACCGAGACCAAGTAAGGTCTCATGGACAGGCTCACAGTTCGTGAACCTCTGTATGGCCACTGGGTGCCTTCCATGGTGCACTATTTTCAGTGATCTAGTCCATTTTATTAATGGTTAATTCATAAGTTTAATTAGATCCTATGAGCCTTTTAGGCTTTCTAAGGTCTCCTAACTCCCCTAAATTAAACCCTAATCCCCTTTCATCCATTCTAACACTCTTTAATTCAAATCCAAAAGAAACAAATTGAGCAAAAAAAGGAGAGATACTCTTAAGAAAAAAATGGAAAATCAACAATGGAGTGCTGAAGTTTCTCAGAATTTGGAAGGGAGGAATATATTAGAAGAAAGTCAGGAAAAATCCAAAGGAAAAAGGTTGCAGACTAAGGAAGCTCAACTAACTCTTAGTCCCCTTATTGGAAAGAACACCACATAATGTACCCTAAATTCTGATCCACCCCTACCTAGTGAGGAGGTGGATGAATACCAGGTGATACACTCAGAGGATGAATTTGATAAAGACAACC
>JBCEWC010006654.1:0-22684 GCA_038996855.1 Solanum aculeatissimum | reverse complement strand
TGCAAGCAAGTGTTTATGAGAGTATGAGACTTTACCCTCCAATCCAATTTGATTCAAAGTTTTGTTTGGAAGATGATTTTTTGCCTGATGGGACTTTTGTTAAAAAGGGAACTAGGGTTACTTATCATCCTTATGCTATGGGAAGAATGGAAGAATTATGGGGTGTTGATTGTTTAGAATTTAAGCCAGAAAGATGGATTAATAAAGATGGTGTTTTTTCTCAAGAAAATCCTTTTAAGTATCCAGTTTTTCAAGCCGGGATTAGGGTTTGTTTGGGTAAAGAAATGGCTCTTGTTGAGCTTAAAAGTATGGCTCTTTCATTCCTCCGGTGCTTTAACATCGAATTAGCTCATCCGTCACATCATACCCCTCGATTCGCTCCTGGCTTGACCGCCTCATTTCATGGCGGTTTACCAGTGTTTGTCAAAGAAATTAGGAGTACTTAATCTTGAAATCAAGCTTGATCTTGCTTGTTGATAATTGTATGTTTTTCTTGGTCGTAGTGTACCATTCATCAGGGCACAATATGTAACTTTTTATTTTGTACAAAAATTCTAGTTATGAAAAATTGAAGATCGTCATTTTGGCCCTTCTATTTCTCCTTGGAAAAGCTCTCTTAGGTATATTGTGTCTTGTCTCGAGTTTCGATTTATTCACATTAAAATTTAATACTTGTTTTTTTTAATTCGTGAAGCATTGATATTCTTGAATGAATGAAAGTATTTATTTTTAATACATATAACCATTAAAATAAGCCAGATAATGAATTCAAAAATCCACATGATAAACCATTATTTCAGCATGTGTAATCATGAATTTAAAAAATTAAATACACAACAAAGAAATGTACCTGTGGAGGATAGTTTTTAATTATATAGGCCATGAATAAAGTACTCCTATTTGTGAAAAAAAAACAATATTAGAAGAACAGTCAATTAATCTAATAACTAATTTAATAAATTAAAACAAAGATAAAGTTGTGTTTTGCTATTTATTTATTTTTATAAAATTATCAAACTCATCAAATTACAAAAATGTTAGATTCTTCTTTCTTGAATTTATGTACAATCATTGACCTAATGGTGGTTCCCCACAAAATTTAGTGAAGTTAAACTTTTTTTATAAAAAATTATATTTTAATAAGAGATGCCTTTTGGAGGATGCACAATAGTGGCACATGTCACATATGACATATGAGGCATAAATACAAATATTATTTTTTATAATTAATCAAATCTAATTAGAGTTTCCTAATTATCGAGGATTATGATTGAATGAACAAGATCGATATGTTTATTCTTAAGAAAAGGAAATAGAATATTTGTTTTTAATTAGATAAGTTCAAGTTGAATGCAACGAGTTTAGTGTGTTAATTAGGATGAAAATACTTAGGTGCCATGCGGAAGTAGTTAACAAAGCAAACATTAAATGATGATAAATCAAAAAACAAATTAAAAGAGAGAAAATGAAAGTTCTTGAACAAATAATGATTTTGATGTAATACTACTATGTATCTCCTTAATTAAATGATCAGTCTATATATCAAATATGATATTATAATTTAACGTTGTTTGCTCTTCAAATAGAATTTACTTGTTCTATGGACTGGTAGAGATTGTAAAACACTATAGATAGATAACACAAAATAAAATGTAATCTCATGTACGAAGCATTCAACGTTCACATGAGTTACAAATTATAAGGATTGTCCCTCAAGAGGATGCAATATCGATATTATGCCTTAGTATACTTAGACTTTAGTAATTGATTTTACAATCCAATTCTATAATCTGCAAATTACATAAAGATAATCTTATCGTTGCTCTAAAATTCTTCTTATAAATTTGACATACTCTATAGTTAAAGGATATCATTGAATGTATCTTTAGAGGGAATTTTAGTCATATCAATAATCTTTAAAATGTTGAAACATAAACATAAATTGATGCAAGTGTTGGCCATGTCAGTGCCAAACATGTTGGCCACAATCAAATTTGGCTATTGCATAATTTTATTTTATTTTTTAAAAAGAATGTGACAAATTATATTTGTGCATATAAATGTGACATACTCTTTGAGTCTGATGTTTATTCATATATTACTCAATCCTATAGATAAAATATTAGACTATCGTTGAATATTTGTAATAAATTATAAAATATTAGACTTTGATTTATTGTTTCTCATAATATTGTCATTTACTAAACAATTATTGACTATATCTAAACATACCGCGCAAATGTCCTTTTATTTTTTATAGTACCATCAAGTACGAAAATACTAGAACTAATAAAGCATAACAACAAACATACTAAACAGACTTACAAATCTAGGAATTACATTTAATAAAACCACTAGATCACACTCATTTAATTTAATTTAACACAATTACAAAATAAATAAAAACTAAAAGATTTTTTGAGTAAGAGTAGATTTCAAAGAAGTATAAACAGCATGCCATCCAGCTTCAGTAGGATGAACTGTGTCCCAAAAAAATGCAGATTTTGGATCATTACACACTGTATACATCTTTTCACCTTTCTCATTCATACTTCCACATGAATATTTATTGCTTATTCCCATACAACATGGCTTCAATGGCGTCTCGAACCTCGTACTTCCTGCTTTAACGAAAAATATGATCAACGAGGAGTCATGTATCTGACCCCAACTTACTTAGGATTGACGCGTAGTTATTAATGTTGTATGCAATTATTGTAGAGTTTCAAACTTTTCACTTTTATCAAACCAAAATAAATAAAGAAGAAGGTTAGGGGTAAACGAGGAAGTTTAGCTTTACAAGTTATTAAACTATTTTTTGTAACAAAAATATCAATCAATACTTTATTAGTATCAAGGAAGTTATTAAAAAGTCGTTTAATTTAGTCTGTCTAAGTCAGATTCGAACTTGATACCTTTGCTCAAGAATATAAAGTTTTTAATCATCTCACTACAATTTAAATTAATATTTTTCACTTTTGTTAAAACCTAGGAATTGACATTTAGAGTCCTTTCCAAGCAAATATAAAACGATCGAGTACTAGAAAAATCACCATGAGAAAAATATGTTAGGAAACACCTTTTTTTTTTCTTTAACAAGTTTTGCATGAAGTAAATTTGGATTAGTAGGGGTCCAAAAGTAGGTATAGACATGACACGACCTTAATTTTATTTAGTTTGAACCACTCAAAATAAAAAGAAACTCAAGCTAGGAGGAAATGACTCGTTATTCATCTGACTATTGGACCTAGACCCACCCAGTTCATATATATGTCATAAGATGTGTTTCATTCAAATAGACTTTTTCTAAGTATATAATTTTTCAACGAAGCAGTATCAAGTGACGTACCTGGTACTCCTTTACTTTCCAACACAGTGTTGAAAGAGTTAAAAAGATCAAGAATCATAAAAGTTGAACCAATTGTCTCATTGTTCAATTTTTCCACAGCTTGTTGCAATAGTGAATTGTGAAAATCCACAGCAATATTCTCAGTAGCATTGCATTGTTGAAATGAATTCAAAATTGTGCTTTGTGGAAGACATCCTAATGGCTCCAATGATGTCACTGCTATTCTTTTGGCACCCAAATTATTGACTCTTTTCATGTTTATAACTAGTTGATTTACCACTTTAGTTATGAAGGCAGGAATATCCTACAAAAAAAAACATTAATTATAACGTCACATGTATGTAAAATCCATGTTGCTCGAACTTTTCAAGAAATGTTAGATCTTTCAAAAAATGGATAATTTTTGGAGAGTGTGTCACGTGCAGAGAAGTTTACACTTTTGAAGAATTCGAGCGATATAACATAAATGCATGTTATATAACATCATATGTATGTAAAACTTTGTGTTGCTTGGATTATTCAAAATTGTTGTTGTTGTGTCCGAGAACCTCTAAATGCACTGTGTTTAGAAATTTGAAATGCATAGGATGACAGTTTTGAAAAGTCTGAACGACATAGCATATATACATATTATCGTACTCTTAAAAATATATTGTTGTACTTGTGTTAGATCTTCCAAAATTTTACTATTATTCAAAGAGTTCTTACTTAAATTCTCTAGAGGATGAAATTTCAAACATATATATGTGCATCTTTTTTTTCTCTTTTAAAACGATAGTGCCTCGATCAACTTGTGTTTTCCTGGATTATTTCGTCATTACCGTTGATCAACACAAATACAAAGTAATTCTATATAACCATCAAATTAAGCTTAGACAGATAATAAGAACATATTAACGATTTTTGTCTCTATTAAGATTTAAACCTTGATATTCAAGATTTTATTCACTTCACGAATCATTAAATATCCACATCCTTGAATGTTCATATCAAGGTAGGATCTAGTATACTGAGTTCATTCGAATTCACAATTTTTAACTAGACATAAACTTATGCACTTATATCAAACGTCAAGATAAACTTATATATCACACCCCTTGAGTTGCGGTCCTCCCTCACTCACCCTTTTTAATTCCTATGGATGACAATATGATTCACCAAATCCATTAATAATTTCAGCCAAAGTTTATTGTGTAGTAGGTGTAGGCCAAGTTTAATTGTTCCAAAATAATGAAATTATATATAAAATTCCAAAAGAAGTAGGTTGGTCAACTCTAAATTTGTGTCAGCCACCATTTAATATACAAAGAGGCCCTTCTATTATACACTAATATCAACTCTTCACTGAACAATTTCAGTTCAAGGACTATAGTACTATGAGTTTTTGTCTCCATTCAAGAGACTAGAGGCTCAAAGTTTATCATACTATGGTCAAATTAATCGGTGTCACATGAATTGGGACAAAAAATATGACACGTTACATGTATATTAAATGTATGTCACGAGTTTGAACTTTATTGCAAGACCAAGAAAATTGAGTCCTTATGAAATGTCGTGTTAAAAGACTTAAAACTATTAAGAAATTCATCAAGGTCGGGAGATACAAAAAACGCTATATACATGATGTTACATGATGAAGGACGGATCAATAGAAGGATCGATGAATTTTTACGCTTACAAACTTTTGAAGAAAGCATGCACATGTTATCACATCAAAATACATTTTTATGGTTACCAATGATCCACCAAATAATTTAGCAGGGCCTAGTATAATTTGTTTTCATATGAAAATTATTATTTTTCACATAAAAATCCAAGAGAAATAATTTGGTCAATATGTAATAAATCTTCAACTATTGGTGTCAGCACTCATTGATGCTCCCTTTGAATTTAACATGAAATAATTCTTAAAATTTGTAATTTAATATAAGTCATAAATAATTGTGAGGCATAAATTATATTACTAAGGATAAAAGTTAAATTATTATTAAATACAAAAACATGTCAATTTTTTTTAAACAAATTAAAAAAGAAAATGTTATTCAACAAATTTGTGTTCCCTCTATCGTAATTTATGTTATTTTATTTGATTTTTAAGAGTCAAATTTTTTAATTAATGAATGATATTCTACGAAAGATAAAATATATAAATGCAGACAAATAAAGAGTGTTTCTAAAATTTGTTCATACTATATAATTGCACTACATATAGAATATATGGTATTTACTATTTATAAAAGTTTATTAAATGATATACATGTGTTCACAATTAATATTCTAAAACTTAGGATACTTTTTTTCTATATTAAAAATAAAATAAAAGTTTTACTGGACAAAGTCATTAATTAATACCCATATTGATAGAAGATAATAGGTACTTTGTAGAATTTATCAAGACACACATAAGTTGACTCTTTCTCACCCCACCCTTACACACGCGTTAACATGATCGACATTGTAACTCTCGTTTATTGTTTAGTGTGACTCAAATTTTCAAACCTAACTATTAACGATGGAGGTGCTTAATTAATCACTTGAGTAAGTCTTATTTATTTCGCATAAATTGACTCGACTACCATAATCGTAAACTATTACTCCCTTAGTCCCTCTATCCAATTTTTATGAGTCACTCATTTCTTTTTAGTCCGTCCCCAAAAGAATATCACCTTATTATAATTAGAAATATTTTACTACAACAACAACATACCCAGTGAAGATTCCACAAGTGAGGCCTGGAGAGGGAAAATGTATGCAGACCTTACCACTATCTCATAGAGATAGCGAAGGTTGTTTCTGAAATACCCTCATCTCAAAAATCATCCCTAATAGCAGAAAATACTAGATATGAAACAACTAGAATGGACAACAAATAAACATATATAGCGACAATAAAAGTAACAAAATAAGTGACGACGGACAATAACAAAAATATTAGATATGAAACAACTAGAATGGACAACAAATAAACATATATAACAACAATAAAAGTAACAAAATAAGTGACGACGGATAATAACAACACAATATATAACGACACGACTACTAACCTATTAAAACCAAGGCTTCTAACCTTCTACCCTAATACATGATTTCCACTCCTTAGAAATATTTTAATTTTAAAATAAGTAACAACCATTAAGGATTAATTGTATTAGACCATAAGTTTCAGAAATCTTCCTTTTTTTTCTTAAACATCATGTCAGCTCAAACGACATCATATAAAACGAGACGGAGAGAGTATATAAATGTACCTGAGGTGTACCACCATTGGAAAGGTAAGTACCATAATCATTTCCAGCAAGAGAAAGCAAGAACAATGAAGATTGTTCAATATCTGCCTTTGTGTAAACTGATTGACCCATCAATTTTTGGAAAAAATCAATTTGAGTTGTCATATTTGGATATGGAACTATAGTATTAAAAACACCAGTTCCTCCATAGGCAAAATTAACTCCATATTTTAGCCTATTTGTTGCATATTTCATCCATCTATATGGTACTGGTGACTTCACTCCCAAGAATTTTGCTGTTTTGTGCATTAAAAAAAACTATTAATTATATTGGTCGGTCCATCCAAAAGATATCTACATAAAGAGTGAAATTACTAATCGTCTTAAATATGAGATAAGTTACCTATTATATCAATAGATAAAAACGATAACAATAACAACAACAACAATATGCTCAGTGAAGTCTAACAAAACAGAGTCTAGAGATTGAGGATAAATCATAAATTAAAGTGTACGTGGATATTAATTAAACTCGTACTTAAGGATGTGACCTTGTGGATCGTGAAAAAGTTGAGAATCATGAGGTCAAGTTCAAATCTGATTAAAGGCAAAAATACTTAATGATTTCCTTTTGTCTAAATCTTGACATATTGGTACGGATTCAGAAATTTAACTAAAGAATGTTACAATATTAAAAAACATGTAGACATACATAAAAAAAATAAAGAAAGTTAACATATAATATATAGATATATAGATAAACAAATAGACAGATACTATATAAAATTAAAATTTTAGCTTAGCTAAATAGTATAATCTTCCGATACCCCTTAATATAAGTGGTTCCATGACTATTTTGACAAATAAAAGTAATCGAAATATGTGTTAATAAAAAATATTCGTAAAGTTAATCAAGATGCATACAACTTAAATCAAATAGTATGAATGTATGATTGAGTTGGGTGGAATAATTAAACAAAAGTCCAATGAACAAGTGACAAGATAATTAATGACAATGACTATGAAAGAACTAAAACAAACTCAGATTAGTACTAATTAATCATTTCATAATATCACACTTTCACATATTAAGCCACATGTTTATTAATTAATTAATTTATTTTTTTAAAAGATAATTTTATTGAAAAAAAATGAAAAGTAATTATGGTGGTCTGACAAGATGATGCAGAAAAAGAAACAAAAGTCTGAATAATGCAACATGTCCAGCCCCAGCAAAAAAGTATACAATGCAAAAAGAAATAATTTTTTTTTTTTGGCAAAAAGAAATATACTCATTAACAACCCACTATGAAAAAAATAGAAATAATAAATAAATTGTTAATATAAATAAAAAGTTGAAAGACAGATAAAAAGATAAAGTGAACACAATGATGAAAAAAAAGTAATAGCATGGGGTGAAGCAAAAAAGAGATTAGGATTAATCCACAACCAAAAAAAGTAAATCCTTTTATCAAAATCAAAATTTTCATTAAAAATATTAAAATATAAAAAAACAAAATATATAAATTAAAAAAATCAATATCTCTCATTTATAAATAAATAAATATTTTTATTTATATATAAATAATATAATTGATTGTTTTTAGATTTTATTTCTCGTATTTAATATATTTTACTTGAGCTAAAAATATATAAAATAATTTACTTTTATAACTCGATAAACGAAAAATTCATATCATCTTCTTCAAAACTTGTATATTTATATTAAATATATTATTATTACAATTTATATAACAATATTTAACTGAACATATCGATAAAATAAATACAAAAGTACATTTTAAAATAGTTATTCAAATCTTTAATAATCCCTCCGTCTTAACTTATATAATACATTTAAACTAAGCATGAAATATTAAGAAAAAAAAATTAATTTTAAAATTTATGATACGAAACAAACCATATATAAGTTTGACAAAAAATCAATCTAAATATGTCACATCAACAAAATAGGTGAAGTAATTTTTCAAATAACGTACTTTAAACTTCGTATTCAATCAAATATCATTCATCAAATAAAATTAATTAATTAAGAAAGTATTATTATTATTAATATTAATATTTAATTACCTAGATAATCGGTGAGAACACGTCCATCGGAAAACCTGCCGGAGGGCTTGCCGGGAAAAGTGACACCATAAGGTTGTTTCCAAGAATTAGCCACTGATTTTCTGTTATTACCTGTATCAGCATAGGAATCTCCAAATACAAATAATTTTGTTGGTTTAAAACCATAAATTTCATGTTTTTTTTGGCCATTTTTGTAAATTTGTGGGCTATTTTGGCTATGTTGGTAATGATGGTGGTGATGGTGGTGACGGGAACCTTCAACTTGAACACCCCATAAAAATCCTGTAAAAATTATCAAAATAAATGAATAAATATAAATACAAGAGCGATAATAATATATTTAATGTAATTCTATATCTGGTATTTAATTTGTGAAAGAAATTGAAGCAGGGACGAAGTCAGTAGGACTGAGGGGGGTTTTGTCCTTTCGAAAAAAATTACACTGTTTAATTATGATAAAAATGATGTTTTTACCTATATAGAGCAGATATTGAATCTCTTTCGATTTTTTTTGTGTGTTTACTTCATATTTTGAGCTTTTTTAACGAAAATTTTAGTTATGTCAACGAAGGGAGTGGTGTGTTCATACGGAGGTCTTACCCTTCGTCCTACCTTATAAAGATAGAGAAGTTACATCCGATAAAAGCTCCACTCATAATACAATAAATAAAAATTATATACATCGACGATAAAAAATAATAATTACCTAGGTCATGACTCATGAATAATGTAACTACACCTACTCACATATTAAACTACACTAATAATCAATGTTGAAGCTACATAGACAGAAGAGTGATCGATTGAACACCTCACAAAATAATTTTAAATCACATATCCTTTCCATTAATTCTTGATTTCACCACAACTCATAACATAAAAAGGAAATACTTATATTATCATAATATGAAATTTATGATTTTGTACTACTAAAAGCATTCAAATAAAAAATATTATACTGACGATATATATAACTTAAATCTTAAAAAAATACCTGTGATGAAGAAGAAGATGAAAATGAAGAAGTTAGAGAGCTTCATGGAGATTTTGTTTGAATGAAATGGAGAAAATGGGAGAAAGAAGAAAAGTGAGATTCTGTTTGTGAATTATAAAGCTATTTATAGATATAAAATAAATAATTTTTTTTAAAAAAATATTAGAAGTGGGACATTGACTGGTAGAGTATAATTTGTTTTTTTTTATAGAAAAAATAATAATAATTGGATCTTTACCAATTTAATAACTAAAATAAAGTCAGTGCTAAAAAAGTCCATGGAAAAGGTTTATTAAGTTCCTTTTTTTAATTCCATATGTACATTGGTGGGGTTTTTTAAAAAAAAATATAGAAAAAATTAGGCATATTACAATTAAATATCTTTATAATAATGTAATTTGTTTCGATATCTAATGTTGTTATAATAAAATATTGTTACAAAAGATATATAGTATAACATAAAATGAAAAATCGATCTATCGGTCTAAAGAAAGTTTGTCTATAGGTAAATTGATTTAATTATTTAAATTATTTGAAGAAATTATGTATCATTTTCTTTTTTCTCGTATACGGTTGAAATAAAGGGTCTAAATATAACATATTTATACGATCAGATCACTAAAAAGTAATTGCAGGTAAATCTATTGAATAACATGAATTAATAACATATAAAAAATTATTTATAAATAAATTTGTTAGATTAGATTGCATTTATGAAATATTAAATTAAATTATTGTATTGCCACTAATGATTGGGCCAATATGGGCTGGAATTAATTGGGCCAATGGCTGTTATGGAAGTAGGATAAAGTGCTTCAGGCCCAAATATGGTATTTATAAAAAAATTTACTTTTCTTATTTTATTATCAATTTTAACATTGGAATTAGAAAAAAAAAAATTGGCAATCAAATGCTATAGTTTGATTGCATGGGGTTATTTCTATCATCTCTAACATAGGCACGTAATTCACGATCCAATTTTGACCGTTTTTTCAGGGGTTGAATATTCAAATCAAACTTTACATACTATTTTACTCATAGAGTAATAATCAATCAAAACGAGTAATTTAGATCTCGAACGACATATTTAATTCTAGTTGAATTGTAAGATAAAATTGTGAAAGAAAAATGTAGAGAGTTGTCTATATTTATGGTTCTTACACAACTCAACCATATGAGTAAAATTTCTTGGACAATCATAACTATAAATAATACTTTAATTTACTGAAAAAGCTCATTTATGCAAAGTAAACTTCAATACATAACAACTAAATTTCACAACTTTCTACCTATTCTTGAAAGGAGTAATCTTGATAGTAAGGGAGAGATCTTGATTTCAAATATTGATAATGAAGAAATTCTCTCTATTGGGAGGTTTTTTTCGTTAATTTTTTATGTATCTTATATGACACGAATCTGAATTAATCAGATCAGTAGATTCTGAATACTAGATCAGTTATAGCAACACAATCACACAACTTCTACCAATTCTTGAAAGGAGTAATCTTGATAGCAAGAGAGAGATCTCAGTTCAGAGTTCTAGTAATGATGAAATTCCCTATAGTGAGAGTTTTTCCTTTTCCTTTAATATACTACACCAACATGAGTTAACTAGACGAGCAGATTTTGAATACCAGGTCGGTTATAACAATAGAATTACACAACTTCTACCAATTCTTGAAAGGAGTAATTTTGATAGCATGAGAGAGATCCTGGTTTCGAGTTCTAGTAATGACGAAATTCCCTATAGTGAGAGCTTTTCCTTTTCCTTTGATATACTACACCAACATGAGTTAACCAGACGAACAGATTTTGAATACCAGGTCGGTTATAACAACAGAATTACACAACTTTCTACCAATTCTTGAAAGGAGTAATCTTGATAACAAGACCAGGAAAAACATCATCAGGATCATGAATATGAGGATTCTCTTCAACAATAAAAGGATCTCCACACTTTTCACCAATTGTTTGCAAAGTTTCTCCTTCTCTAACCACATAAATTTCATCACATGGCCACTTTGCACTTATAGCCATCTTCTTGTGTTGCATTTGAACTATCAACAAATCACTCTCATTTGATTCAAACAAGCTCAAAACCAACAATATTGACAAGAACAAAGCACAATACCATGAAATCTTCTCCGCTAACACTATCGATGAATCAAATCGAAACATGGCTACAAGATTAATGTTGTTTGTTGCTCTATTTTTTGGAGATTGTTTTAGGGTATTTGTAGGAATTTTATAAGAAGATTATTAGGAGGGAGATTAATTAATTAAATTTGCTTTAATTGTAGTTGGAGTGCTTATGTTAAAAGAAGGGAAGTTGATAAGTAACAATCAAAGAAAGATATTGAAAATGTATTAGTTAGATGAGAGGGAAAGTTTGCTCAACTATCTTTTTCAATATAAGCTACAAAAATTTCAAAGTCTCAAATCAAATAAATTAAAGATATTGGTGAGGCAAGTCCGGTGCACTAAACCTCCCGCTATGCGCAGGTTTTGGGATGAGCCCAACCACCTGATCACATAGCAACAACTTTACCAGTTACTCCAAGACTCCCCTTCATTAAAGATATTGGTGGATACATCACAAATTATATTATATTATATTATAGTTGAAAAATAAAATGATAAAAATGAATAAACAAATATTCAGGCATGGATATCTCGGTCTCTTAAGGAGATTCAAGACCATAGTGATGTAATAGTCACTGATCCAGTAATATAACTTTTGACTTGTCCTCTCCAGGATACAATAATTCAATAACGTTGTGTAACTCAAACGACTCCAACTCATTTGAAGAGTACAAGACTTCATCGAAAAAACATGTTTCTTCAAACATAAAATTACTCTCTTTTGTCGTAAATAAGTTGAATTAGATAATTGAGGGTTGCTTGAAAGTTTTAGCCATTGAGAAAAATTGGTAGAGTAATATACAACTCTATGTTGAAACTTTGCTTATTAAATGAAAAAAGAAAATCAAAATTTACAAGTAAATAATCCCAATTATAATGGAGATGAACATGGAAAATAGAAAAAATAAAATAAAGGTAACTTGTATAAATCAAATGAGTATTCTCTCTTGTTTAATAATATTGTACTTCTAATTAAATGAAAGTTTTATATTTTTACTTAAATTTTTATATTTAAGAAATGGCTAGTGTTCCCTCCCAAGAATTTCACTCAATCTCGAAACTTCTAATTAAGGATGATGAAAAATTCTAACACGTGGCATCAATAACAACGGACGAAAATATATAAAGAAAAACATGAAAAAATGAAATCAAGAATTACTAAATGACACAAGTAAAGAATCATGAAAATGACCTCCATTTTATAAGCCCTTTACATATTTCCCAGAACTAACTGAGGTTTATTAAGTTGCAAGGAATGGAGGAAAAAGAAGATTAAAAAAACAATTGTGTTGTTAGAAAACACGACGTTCCTCGATCTCTGGAGCTGGATTCACACGTGGCAGAGACCGATAGATCCAATGGTAATCACGGTTTCATCAACGTCTTCTTTATATAGTCGAGAACTTCATCCACGTCAACTGTCCACGCAACTGAAACCGGGGAAAAATCTGTCCAAGGGTTGCTTGTATTCCACCTAATATAGTGATTTATTAGTTCTAATATGCAAAACAAAAGAAGTTTAAATACTCTGTGTTGCTCAGACTCTTCAAAAATGTTGAATGATTGGATGTCGGATCCTCTAGAAGTAGTCTGACACACGTGTGGCAACATTTTTGGAGAGTTCCGAGCAACATAGCAAATACTTACTTCTTAAGCCCCTGATCTAACAAGGTGTGCCCAACGCAGATGCCTTGTGTCTCAACCCTCACTACGCCCTTCTTGAAGGTGAAGAGTTCAGGCCGAACTAGTGACACAAAACTAACAGGATCGTGTAGGAAAATTCCTGCAAAGAGGACGGATGTATAATTATCAGTTGTGCCTAACTCCTATCTTGCTTGGACTTTTCAAAGTTGTCGTCAGATACATGTTGGATCCTCAAAAAAGTGGCGCACTTTTGGGGGATCCGACATGGGCGCAACAACATTTTTGAAGAGTCTTAAGCGCCAGTTGATAAGAGATGATTAAGAGAGAAATGCAAGAAAGTCGTTTAAGAAGCAATGTCAGTCATCTGAAAACAATATAGGAACACAGAAGTTACCATAGACACCGTCTGATTTCACGTGCCAATCACGGTAAAATTTGCACATGTCGCACACAAATTTAGCGTGTTTTCCTTTGGATTGCTTTAGTTCTTCAAGATCAGCATCTACAAGCAGGGAAGCGCACTCTTATTTGAGAGGTGAACAAAATTATACAATTAAAGGTGCAAAAAGTAGAAGCGTTCGACATATTTAAGCAGTGAACACTCACCTGTCAATTTGACTTGTGTTGTAATGTTGATGCCTACAATATCAATATTTGCCCCCGATGTAAACACAACATCAGCAGCCTCAGGATCCCCGTATATCTGTTCTGTCAGAAAACTATGCAAATGAGAAGAGACAGTAACAAATTGGATGATTGAATACAACAACGAATGCTTCTTCCGCTTCGCATAATGCATACATGAACATGTAAAAGACGTTTGAGCTTATAGACTTTAACAACAATATGAAATGATATATAATACACAAGAATTCGTAGTATTTCTGCTAACATAATGCCAAAAAGGACTCATATTATACTCACAAGGAGAACTTGTTGTCTACTAAACATTTCTACGTAGTGCATGGTGAATATCAAAGTAAGACGTTTTTGCAGAGACATTACAGGACCAAACAACTACTAGAACATGCTTCCACATTGTAAAACATTACAATAAGAAAAACAGCATACTCAGTGTCATGTCACAAGTGGGTTCTGGGGAGGGTGATGTACACGTAGACCTTACCTTACCTTTGTGAGGTAAAGAGGTTGCTTCCGATAGACCACCAGATCATGAAAAGCATATCAAAGCAGGTTTGGAAAAGGAATTTAAAACATTGTGAATATTATAGTGGGAAAAAAATCACCCACATTTGCTTCGGCAGCAGGATTAACATTTCCTAAAGCGAAGAAGGAACCACCGAGTACAACCACTCTCTTCACCTTGCTTGCAAAGGTTGAGTCCCTCTTGACAGCCTACCAACAGATGATGAAACTTTTATTAGTGAAAGGCAAAACTGGAAAACTTAAAAATCAAAAGTTTTAAGATATGACATACCAAAGCCAAATTTGTCAATGGTCCTAGTGCAAGTATAGACACTTCACCGGGATATTCAGAAACTTTTTCCACCAAGAATTCAGATGCAGATTTTTCGATTTTCTTTGAATTTGGAGAAGGTAAGAATAAGTTGCCTAATCCATCTGAACCATGAACAAAGTCTGCAACACGTGGTTCCCCTCTCTATAGCAATAAAAGTTAGGTGACAGTGTGTTGAGAACATAAAAGAGAGAAAGGAAATCAAGCATAAACTAAAAAGAATTTTGTGTGAAAGTAATCATCTCTTTAATATATTCTTCTATATATCTACACAGTAGAAAAAGCATTTAAAAATTAGCTCCATGTTAGGTATCTTCATTGTGATGCTGCAATCACTTGTCTCTTTGGAATAGTATGTGAGGTCGCAAGGAGAACAAAATTTTTACTGTTAGAAGGAATACACGGTAAAAATGAAAACAAATTACCTTCAGAGGTTCAGGACTACCCTCTGCCACAGGAACATCCGGATATCCTGCAGCTTCACACTATCATTTGCAAATTAAGTTAAAGAAGTAATTGATCAAAAACTTGATCCACATACATATAGTAGATGGAAAATGTAAACATGATGAAAGGGAAGAAATTTATACTCATCACCAGGTACTAGATGAATAAAAATAAAAAAACATACCAAAAGTAATGCATTACGTGTCGCATCTTTTGTAGTAACGTTGCCAAAGATTGTAGTCAAGCCTATAATCTCAACTTCTGGTGTCTGAAATGCCATTAGTATTGTCATGCTGTCATCTGATATTAATGAAAACAAAATTAGCTCCAACGCGACTGATGGGAACCACATCAAACATGAAGCTCATCGGGAAACACACATAAAGACAACTCAGCCTGTTGAATATCTATTATGAGATAGATACAGGTCTTTCTTTTTCATTCACCGGCACAATTTACCCCCACATTTGAGGCGATAGAAATGAAAGAATTTCTTGAGATTTTTTCAAGCATCATTAAGTGTTATACTTTTATCCTTTTCTTGGTTGATGAGTCAATAATTTTCATATTACTAAGAGCACATTAGTTTCTACTTGAATGAAACACAACTTCTATGCCAAAGAGTCACCACAAGATATGTTCTTGGAAAATTTCCTCTTTCACGAAGAAAATAGTTTTTCTAGAAAAGAGATTACAGAACAGAAAGGGAAAACCGTTCCAAGCTAAGATAAGAGCTAAGCTTCCTTCAAACTTCTCCATCTGGTGATGATTGACCAACATTACAGATTTGGTCAACATGAAAAAAAAACAGACACACTGGGAAACCTCATCAACTCTGCTCTTTTAGGATAAAGAAGAGAATAGAAGGAAATCAGACATTCAAGGGCAACATCCCTCTATTACATTGTGTTTTCCCTTCTCGAATACATCTTTCTCTGATGAAAGAACGACTCCCCTTGAGTTGGATTTTGGTTTGTTTCACAGGTTGCATTTATTTGATACTTCTTTTCTTACTCTCTCCAGTATAGAACTCACAGCATACTCCTATAGGTATTTCATCTTGTCCTTTTATTATATAATATAATAGCCAACCATCTTTGCTACTTTAGCTTCCTCAATATCATTGAAGTTCAAAGTTTCCTGTCCGGAATGATGTTACAAAGGTTGCTAATTAAAATTCTACTATAGATGTAACCAAAGAATCACGAAAATTATCGAAGCTGCCTTGTGAAATTTGTTGGAAACAGTAATATAATTGGTTAGGTGCTTATATGTTAGTACTACTATCTCCCTATTTCTCTACGAAATAATAAAACACCCCTTGACTAAAATAAGTCTCAAAATTAGAAAAGATCATAGATAAAGTTAATTGCCTACTTTCATATATTAAAAGTATAGCTAATATAGGATGACTAAAAGCTGCTTTATCTCCAAGATTCTCTTCAAAACACACTGAAACAATCCAAAAATTCACAAATTCCAGAAAGAAAGAGAATATATTCTATTTGATTAATGTAATCAAAATATACACAATAAAGTAACTTGGACCCCTTTTCCCTGTAGAATCTGCCCTTCCTTTGCACCTTTAACAACAAAAGAAGAAGAATCTTCAAGTATATAAAACTGAATCCCAGAAAAGATATCACATTCCCATAAGAATCCCCAAAACCATACAAAATTTCAATGTCATCTAGTCCTTGAAGAAACTCAAAATCCGATCCTAATCGAACAAACAATTTCAGCTAAAAAACTCAACTTCAAATTCATCCATGTAAAAAGAATGCCCAAATTCAAGAAACTGAGAAAAAAATACTGAAATTTGCTTAAGTTCCCAACTTTAAACAAAAAGGTCATCTATTAGTCTAACAAAATCAAAACTCAATTGCCATCACATAAACAATTCATCAATGGTCTATCGGAAACAATCTTTCTACCTCTGGTCTACATATACCCTACCCTCCAGCCTCCCAGACCCCACTTATGGAATTACACTGTGTATACTATTTTTGTTTTTGTTGCACCATATAAACAATTCAGCTAATTACTAATACTCACAGCATCAAACTCATTCATGAAAAACAAACAACACCCAAATCAAGTAACTGAAAAAAAAAAAACTGAAATTAGCTAAAGTTCCCAACTTTAAACAAATGGATCATCTATTTATCTAAGAAAATCAAAACACAATTACCATCAACTAAACAATTAACTGAAAAATCCAAAAAACAACAAAAAATCAACACCCAAATTCAAGAAGCTAAAAAAAAATGCTGAAATTTGCTAAAGTTCCAAACTTTAAACAAAAATTATTCTTTTAGGATAGAAGAATTTTACCAATGCCAGGATCAGTATCAATAATGATCTTTTCACGCTGCTTAGCAAAAGAATTGTTGGAAGTCACCAAATCACCATCACAAATCGACATTCTTGATTCAACAAAAGGGTTTTTTTTCTTTTTTCAAAAAACAATTGGGGAATCTTTGGAACCTAGAAAGACAATGAAAGTGCAAACATAATAACAAAAATCAAATCTGTGGGGTTTATTAAAAAGTGAAAAAGGATAAGAGTTTGAAGAGTCAGCTCTGATGGTGAGCTGAATTTTCTAAAAAACTCTGCTCCTTTTTTTCTTTTTTTTCTTTTCTTGTTTTTGGTTTGAGTCAATTTTTGTGTGTTTATGAAGAGTTGTGTTATGTGTGAATATATATGAGTTTTGGGAAAGAAAATTTTCAATATCCAAAGGGGTAAATTTGGAATCCTAATTTGATTCGTGTCGTGTTTTCTTTGAATTTTTCACGCGATATTTCATGTTTTCTATTTTCAAGGATCGCATATAAAATTGTATGTTGATGTTATAGATAGAGTTGAATTTATTATTTAAAGTTTATGGATTTTCGAAGGATCTCATGTTAATGTATAATAATAATTGGGTAAATTAGGATGGTAAATTGATATTCTAATTTGATTAGTATTGTGTTCTCTTTGAATTTTTTACTTGACATATGGTATTTTTAATTTTTAGACCTTGCACACAAAATTTCATGTTGACGTTATAGGCAGAGTTGGATTCATCATTTGAATTTTACGAATTCTTGAAGGATCACTTGTTAATGTATGATAATAATTGGGTAAATTGATATCCTTATTTAATTCACATTTTGTTCTCTTTAAATTTTTTATTTAGTATTTGATGTTCGAAGATTAAAGGCGAATTTATTTTCATGACTCCAAGTTGAGATTTTATGTTGATTGTTGATGTTATAGACAGAACAGCAGAGACGAATTCAAAATTTAAAATTTATGAATTCTTGTCATGATTTCTATGTTAATAAACAATAGTAATAATTAGATAAATTAATGTACTAATTTGATTTCTATTGTATTCTTTTTGTATTTTTCACTCGGTATCTGATATTAAAAAATTAAAGATAATTTATTTTTAAGACATGAATTCAAGAGAATTCAAATTTTTATGCTATAGCATATTTTCTTTGGTTAAATCGTTTTGATAATATCAATACCTAGTGTAAAATTTCATTCTTTTTTTATGGATTTCTTTTCCACCCAATAACTATTAAATTTTTTTTTGACAATTATAGAATAAATTATTTTTAAGATATGGATAAATAAGTCTCTACATTTATTTCAATATACATAATTGGATTTGATTGGAATTTTATTATTATTATTATTGTTATTATTATTGATAAATATGTAGATTTAAAAATATAATTTTGGATCCAAGATGAATAAGGCTAAGCAGAACGAAAAAAATTTCTATGAGAATTATTTTTCCACACAAAATTTATGAATAAGTAATTATTTAATAATTATTTACATCGTATTATATCACTCTTAATCCTAAAAAATAATAACTAACTTCTTGTTAAACTAAGAAAAACAAAGAATAACCATCTATTATAAGGATCTTTAAGGTTTATCCAATTGAAGGAATAAATATAAAAATATTGTAATTTATAAATTACAATTTTGCTTCCAACTAAAAGGATATGCTCAAATTACCTCCTAGTTAGTGAAACAAGAAAGACAAGGGGGGAGAGATTAAAATTTCTTTGCGTAAATGAAATTGAAGATAAGAATTCAAGCAGTAATATACGATATAATTATATAAACATTAGATACATTATGATTAAAGTTTCTATCTGACTAATTAGCTACAGGTAAACTTGATTGCACCCAAAATGATTATGAAGCACGAAGAAAAGAGTCATCGTCACTTGAGTAGTGTGCGAGAAAACTCTTCTTGAATCATTCTATAATATTTTAATAGTTACTATTAAAAGCGATATTATAACTCCTACAACAACAAATGACAAGAAGTTATGAACATTGGGTATTACATTAATTTTTTATCTTGTAATTTCCACTTGACATCCGATATCCACATTAAAACTAGATTAAATTCAAATGATGTAGTATAAAGCTAATTTCTAAGACCAAAACTTCCAACAAAATTAACAATAAGCATTAGTTAAAGAAAATATTACTCTTATTTGGCTATTTTATTATTATTGTTAAAAGTTGTTGGACATGAATTCTTGCACGTTATAGCACATGTATTTGACATGGAAAATAAATACTACTACCTTTAATAATCCATTCAATAATTTCCCATGCACATGGATTGATACAAGTGACTTTTCAACACCAAACAAAATTGAATAATAGAAATTCTATTTTTAAAATACATTATATTAAGCAAAATTAAATAGAAAGATGTGTCTATTATATGTTTTAAAAAATATTTACATGTGAGAAATATCACCTCAAGACATGACAATCTTAAAAGTGATATATCACCTCACATTTACTCCATTTGAACTAAAAAGATAAAAATTAGTACATTTTCAAAAAAATAATTCTCAATACTAATTCTAAGTTACGAAATTTAATTTAACATGGCAGTAAAAAGATTTAGTCCAAATATTCACTAGACCAAATCTTCCTGCTTTCTTGTTTTCATGTCTTGGCATTAGGGGAACCCAAAATATTAGCTGCACTCTTTGCCAAATGGCTTTTCATATTCCCACCAGCTTGTGTTGAGCCCTTTGCATTCGCCATCTCAGTCGCGAGAGCTGATTTCTTAATCTGCCAAACGAACAACGCCCACTCAGCAAATAATGACTGCTATAGTAGCCTTTAGATTAAGGGTTCGGAAAGACCAGTAGCTTTGGCTCAAACCATCTATATGCGTTAAGACGCTCAAAGATTGGATCCATCTCAGTTAAATGTTACATTATCTTCTCATCTTGGAATAGATATGTAAAGACAACCAATCACAAGCAACAGGGCGAGGTAAAAATCAACTTACCACTGCAATTCTCTCCTTGTGGATGTCACTTGTAAACTGAGAAACCAGAAAGGAAACAATCAGATAACCAGAAGAGATGGGAATAAAGATTACATCACAACAAAGTCTAAATATGTATTGAAACTCACCTGCTTCTTGTAGGCTCTGATGTCATCCCCGCCAAAACCTGGAAGTGTCATATTCCAGTTCCTTTCTGTATCAAATACACATTAATTTGTTAGATACTGCATATGGTTGGACCAGTCAGGAATAGAAGGTAACTTGCCAAGATGCAGAAGGATGTCCTTTGCTTCCAATGTACTGGATTTTCGATGTTTGGCCAACGAACAGCCGAATGTGGTAATCTGGTCAAACAAAAAGTAGTTGAGGAACAGTGCAAAAATGAGGAACAGGCTGTTAACATAGTATTGTCATTTGGCTAGAGAATATACAGGTCCAAAGGGACTGTTAAATTCAAATTAGACCACCCAAAAAAAATTCAGAACTCTGATGTTTACATTGCGTGATGGAGAATGAATGAGCAGGTTATTGTAGAGCTCCTACTTTCTAGAAGTGTGAGGAATGATCAGCTTCCCTTTACTCCTATCCAAGACCAGCCCGACTTAAAAAGGGCAGTCTAGAGCACAAAGCATACCACATTAGTAGGGTCAGGGAAGGGCCGCACCCGAAGGAGTGTGATGTAGACTATCTACCCTAATGCTTTGCATTAGTGACTGTTTTCACGGCTCGAACCTGGGTCACATGGAGACAACTTTAACTGTGCTCCAAGGCTCTCCCTACAATGCAAGTCAGAATACACAAATCCTACTGGAGCTGATGTTGCTGCATTGCCAAAGATTGTTTTACATCCATTAGCTGCACTCACCCTGTCAAGTTACAAATACTCCCTCTCCCGCTAATTTTCTTTTCCTCAACCCAACTCCCCCTTTGTAGTCCTGCCACATCATGTTAGGAGAACCATAAAGTACTGGATATTGATCAATTATCTGTCACATGAATGCTCCAGAAAACATTCAAGCATAAATTAACCCAGAAATTGAAAAGGGGTGGCTGATTGAGATTGCACAATTATCCATCTCCCTCCTCTGCACTCCCTTTAGGTTTGTAGAATCACACATAATATAGCTAAATGAGCTTCCAAATCGCTTGTCATTTACACAAGTCCATTTCAAGAAAAGCAAAATATCCAATTGAAAGAGGTAAAAGACACTGATCTGTTCTGCATAGGAAGAGTCCATCTCATAAATAAAACAAGAACTTAAATGGCAATGGGAGCAAATCTGAAATAGTCCTTAAAACTACGAACACGTGTTCATTGGATCCTTAACAAAACCAAAGAAAACTTTATGTAAAATATAGTCAGATCTAGGGGCAAATCTTATTTCCTGCTTCCTAGAATTCATTGTGTTCATCTAAAAAGAAAATCGTAGTTTCTTACAAATAGAGACCTCGATCAGGTGGCAATTTCAATTTTTCTTGTACTTAACAGGAAGTAAGCTATAAATGAAACCGTGTACCCTGAGCTCACCATATTTTCTATTTTGTTTTTTTTGGATAAATACCCCTGAGCTTACCAGATTAAGCCAAATGGAATTGAACAACTGAAAAGTAATAGCATTATCTATGAAAACGAACTAGCTAGCTTTATTCTATTAAAGCATGGTCAAAACTTCATCCCCACTAGGGTACTTCTGAGAATAATCTACAATACACCTTATCTGATTGTCAAGGGAGATTTCAAAATGAAAGGAATGTTTCAGTGCAAAACAACTAGAATATGAACTTACAGATTCCACAAATTCCTCTGCTATATCAACGAGGATGTCTTCAACTTCAGCATCCAATTTCTCTGATGGATCAATCTGTCAATGAGAGATGCAGGTCAGGCAATTGAATCATAAAGGCTGTTAGAATAGGAATAGGAGTATATAGACCTATTTAGAATTGGAATAGGAATAGTATGTTGTTTCCTAGTTGGAAT
>JBCEWC010006653.1:0-22686 GCA_038996855.1 Solanum aculeatissimum | reverse complement strand
TGACTTGTATGTTGGATATTTGGCTATGTAATATGATGTTATTTCCACTTGATTTATGATTATGTTCTCATGTTATGATAATGACTTGAATGTTGAGTATGATGTATGACTATGTGCTATGTGCAAGCATGCCTATCCTATCCCGTTTTTTCCCCATAGCTTGAGTCTCAAGTCCCCAAATCCCTAGAATCTATGTGCTACATGTTTGGCTTCCGCCGTTCTAAACTGATGATGAGTGTAATGATTCTATGATGGATTGATTGATGCCCTTCGGGTCCTCTTTCTCCATGTCACATCTAGGCCCCCTATTTGGGTCGTGACAGTTGTAAGTGAATTTCAAATACCCTATTAGATAAAAAATGTGAGGTCTATGTATAGCAGATTTTCAAAACTACAACAATCATTTCCCTAAACGCTGAGACCTGATAATTGGTTCATTAGGAGGCTGATTCGAGTGATTCAAAAGACAATTTTGCATAGAATATTTTAAGGAGAATACAGTGGTAGTGTTATAATCGCTTGTTGGCACTCTGTTTGAGGTAATTTTTGCTATTTTTTCTACTGATATGACTGGTTTTTGGAGGTTAGTTTTTGAGAATTTGGAATTTGATAGCTTGAGCATAACAGATTTGATGTGGTTGGTTCTTAGGTCTTTCTTGTGTGGTTTTTCAAGGTCCTCATTGTGGTGTGGTAGGAACATTCTATTTGAGCTTTGTTTGTGGTGAAATCACTATTTTAGCTGCTGCTTGGGGAAGTTTTTGGAGTGTGATTTTGATGAAATTTGTGAAATGATTTCTTTACCAACTTAGGTCCGATTCAGGAGATTCCAGAGTATATGTAGAGTTTTTTGTGAGGATCATTATGGTGCAATTGTTTTTAGGTGTTGAGGCTTCATTTTGGTAATTTTCCCATCTTAAGTTATTGACCTATGCCATTTTTGAATTAGATTTTTGGTGAATTTTGAGGTTTGATATCTTGAGCATTTTGGGTCCGTTATCAGTAATTCTTAAGGCTAAATTATGGGGTTTTCCACAAAGAATGTTAGGTTGTGCTTGGTTTTAGTTATGGAGACTTCAGTTTTGGTATTTTCTCATAAATAGCAACTTCCATAGTTAGTTTTTTAAAGATAAATTTGGGTTTTTCCTGTGCATTGCTTTTGATGTACTTCTGGGCCCTAAATTATTTCCCAATTTGGGATATAAGCTCAGAGAGCTTATTAGAACCTATTTTAAGGGTCGACTCTAGAATTTCCAACATGGGTCCCACTTTTCCCAGTTTTTACTCTAAAATTGGTGCACTTTTGTTTCATGAAATTATGATTATTATAGTGTTGTGAATCTCTTTCTGATAACGTGGCAGCATTTCGAGGCTATCCGAAAAGGAAAAGCACCAGCAAAGTAGTTAAAGTGGACGTTTATGTCCTACAAATAGGCTACGCCTTTCATTCTTTTAGACAGAGTCTAAATATGTGAATATTAATGGAATTGCACGAATATTGGGTGAGGAGTTAGTTGGATATATTATGTATACCATGAAATCCTATTTGGTTGATTTTGGGGTCGATGGATACTTACACTATTTTGTTTGATTATCTATGCATGTTTCTAACAAGTTTACAATTAAGATTGTGATATATTAAAGTTATGACTATGATTATGACATATATATATATATATATATATTGAAGTTGTAGTTGAGATTGTGTTATATATTGAAGTATGTTGGCCTTAGTCTATGCTTAGACTAGTGATGCCATAGACCCACATTGTTTAGGGTCAGTAGACTAATTAACTTACCATTGGTGTGACTCGAGAGGCATAGGTACTTGTAGAATAATATAGCAAACTTGAGTCTGACATATTTGAGCCTTACATAGGTAGTGACTTGACTTGAGGCCCTACTATCTTCTACCTCCCCACTGAACTCTGTTGAGATATTTTTGATCACTCAATTAGGGGTTTATTGGGATTTAAATATGACTTGTTTTTCCTATTAGGGACCAAACCCGATCATTTTGTGTAGAGTTCATGGATGTGTTAAAGGTTCAGGCTCTATATCTTATGCTATTTACTACTCAGCGTCCAATGATGGAGTCAACTATTAAAGTTCAGCTACAAGTTATATTGTTACCATACATGAGGCCCATATCCGCTGTGATAGGTTCAAGTTTTTTGCTCTCCCTATCTCTAGCATTCAACTGATCAACATTGTACTTGACCGGGCCTACATCCATGGTGATAGTTCTGGGCTCTATTCTCTCTTCATTCTCTTGGGTCTCAAATGTATTTGCTCTCGGTGTACTTGGTCATATGAGTTTTAGTGTGTGTATGGTTGGTTATCTAGGTTTATGGGGGGCAGTGGGCCTATAAATTTAGGTTAGATAGTATTCTACACTTTATACCTACCTACACTATTTTGTTCTTGTTTTTGTTATGTTTTATTCTATTTCTTCCCGTTTTATTTAGTGTTCTTACTCAGTCAGCCTACGATGCCTATTGGGTACCTTCTTTTGGTACTCCTACTACATTTGAATCTTCTCTACGATGTATATACCAACATGAGTCAATGACATTGATTTTAGCCAGTTAGTAGCAAATTTGTTTTAGACTTGTATGAGCATTTAGCGTTCTTAGACCATTTTAGTCTCCCTCAACACTTATGGACCATCTTTTGCTTTTTAGACAAGCCATGTATATGTAAATATATTATTTTGGGTTGGTTAGGGATTGCATCTTGGGAGGAATCCTTTTGTTGTATGTGTATATATTATGTTCTATTAGTGTTAGATCCTTGTTATTATTTTAATTTCTGAAATTCGGGGTTCTTAGATAGTTTTTTTCCCTTAAAATCCATTACTAACAGCTCTTGTTTACCAGTTGTCTTACCTGCTAGTAAGGCATGGTAAATGCCATCATGATTTGAATTTTTGGGTATTGACAAGTGCATACTTCAAGAGCTTCATTGTTATACATCTGCTAAGAATATACAACATCTCGATTAATGAAACTTAGAGTAGATTATAGTATGCAGTACCCTAGATCATTTATCGAATTCATATCTCTCATATTCTCTTTTTCTTAATTTTGAGTTCATCATTATGTACTTTTTTTGTAGATAAATATAAAAGATGTTAATGAACAAAATTAATGTGATAATTTCCAATGATCTTCCTCATCTCATGAATCTCTAAATATCAATATGATATGTTTTTTCTAGAAATGATTTGTAAGACCAAATCAAACATGATCTCTTTGTAACAAACTAAGATAGGAAACACTAAATTAAATTTCAAGAAACTAATTAAAGTTATGAGGGTACACTATGGAAATTACTCCTGGGCGACACACGTGCTACAATGGCCGGGACAAAGGGTTGCAATCCCGTGAAGGTAGCTAATTTTCAGGGCGTCACACAATAGCAAGCAAAAACTAAGGTTGTATCGCCCTTATGGGTCAATATATGCATACATGGTAAGAAACATGTATCACAGTACTGACTCCTTTTTCATGGAGTGTATGCATTTTATTAATTAAATAATATCCAGATGATAGGCTAAATAATCCATGTCTAACATTGAGTTCACAAATCTACTCATTATTTTATTCTTTAGAACTTACATCTGGCATTAGGCACAGACTAACTCATTTCAATCACATATGACTATACATATACTAGCAAATGACATTTAGATTACAAACTTTCGGCTCTCTATTATTGTCACTTCTGAAAATAATTAATCTATAATTTCCTCATCTCGACTTATCACTTTGAAAATAGAGGCAATTGCCTATGTGAATAGGCCAATCTTTTTGTCTGTTTCACATACTTTTTATCTTCAGAATTTTATGTATACTACATAAAAATGGCATATGTATATGAATCAACAAGAATTAAAATTAGATATAAATCAACATAAC
This sequence comes from Solanum aculeatissimum, assembly GCA_038996855.1. NCBI lineage: Eukaryota > Viridiplantae > Streptophyta > Magnoliopsida > Solanales > Solanaceae > Solanum > Solanum aculeatissimum. The sequence goes on along the minus strand of JBCEWC010006653.1, from coordinate 18,769 downwards.
CTCAATAATGATAATTTATATGAACATGCTTGGAAAACAAATATAAATATATCAACATTTACATAAACCCAATGACTTCATAGGTATCTCATATGCATCACATGCCATGGGTTTCATTAAAGGGTCTGCTATAATTTGATGTGTAGATATGTATTTCATGTTCACTTTCTTTTGTACTACCATATCTCTTAAAACGTTATACCTAATGTCAATATGTTTCGTCTTCTAATGGTACTTTGGATCTTTTGTGTAGGCTATTACAACCTGACTATCACAATTGATTGTGACAGGCTCAACAACATTGTCATACACACCCAAGTGAACCAGAATAAGCTTAAGGAATAGTTTGTGTAGCCTTTGAGTTTCAAATCATTTTCTTGTTAACATAAGGAATGGTTGAGTGTGCCTTTGAGATCCTCAATATCCTTTTAATTGCTTTCAAATTTTGCAGTCCTGGGTCAAATTGATATCTACTAACTAGCCAATTGGCATAAAAAATATCTAGTCTTGCATAGATCATAACAATACCTAAGACTTTTGACTGCATTGGCATAAGGAACTTTTCTAATTTGTTTCTTCTTATATGGATTCTGAGAGCACATCATTTGGATCAAGACTTTACTTTTAGAAACTTGAGTGTTTATGGATTTGCAATATTGCATATTAAAGCATTTAAGAACTTTCTTAAAATATGATTCTTATGAAATAGATAACAATCTCTTGAAATCTTAACTCGTAGAATGTATGTTGCTTCACCCATGTCTTTCATCTTAAAAGTAGATAATAACTACTCTTTTGTTTCTTTTTCAAAATCAATGTCACTTGCAACTATTAGTATTTTGTCTATATATAATGATAAGACCACAAACTTATCTTTGAATTTTTGATATAATCACAATGGTCTTCAGGAATCATACAAATTTGATATGATATTATTGCATCTTGAAAATGTGAGTACCACTGTTTAAGACCATAAATCAACCTTTGAAGTCGACATACTTTATTTTCTTGGCCTTCTTTCATAAAAACTACTAGTTATCCCACATAGATTTCTTCTTCTAGTTCTATTCACAAATGCAAATATCATATTCATTTGATGTAGTAATTATAGACAAAATTATTCCTATTGAAGTAAAGCATACAATTTCTTCTTATTGTGTGTAACCCTTAGTAGCTAGATGAACTTTGAATTGTTTGATATTACCATTTGGCTTATGCTTGATTTTTAGAATCCATTTATTCTCAATAGTTTTTTGGCCTATAGGTAGATCAACCAATTTCCATACTTGGTTAGATATCATTGACTCCATATCCTTCTCCATTACTTTTAATCATTTTTCTTTAGCGGCACATGCAAGAGTCTCATTTTTATTTCTTGGCTCTTCATCATCTCGAGTAACTATAAATGGTTTTCCTTCTATCTCAAATCGGCGATGGTGAATTCATTGATGACTTATTCATTGAGGTTGACATCGATTAATTGATTTATCACTTAGTAAGTTACTCCTACTTGGACCAGCAATATCAATGGGATTTGATTCAGATGATGTATCTCTGGAAATAGAAATTTATCCATTATCATTAAAATGACTCCCGCTCGAATCCATTTGGATGTCGGTAGTGGAAACAATCCGATTTGAAGTTTCATAAAGAGATATGTCTTGACCTACCTCACTCTTCTTAGGAAAATCATTCTCTATGAATGTAACATCACATGATTCAATTTCAGTTACAGTGTCTCTATTTTCTTCACTTATGAACACATAACCCTTAGATTATTAAGAGTATCTAATAAACATACATTTTCTTCCCCTTGGACCTAATTTTCCATATTGGAAAGAAGATATATGAATAAAAGTAGTACAACCCTAAGGCTTCATAATGCTCAAATCAGGTTTTTCTTTAGTCTATAAACCATATGGTGTAGTCATGACTAACTTTGAAAGGCAATGATTAAGTATAAATGCAGCAGTGAGCAAAGCATCACCCCAATAGGTAATTGGGAATTTTTCTTGTGTCATAATCGACCTAACCATCTCTAACAAGGTTTTATTTTTATCATTTTGCCACATATTTTTTGTGGAGCATAAGGAGTAGTTAATTGTCTCTGAATTCATTTTTCTTCACATAATTATTTGAACTTATCAGACAAATACTCCTTTCCTTGATTGGCTAGATCTTTTATTCTTCTATCTAATTGATTCTCAACTAAGTTCATAAACTTAATAAAGCAACATAAAGCTTCAAATTTATGAGAAATTAAATAAATATAACCAAATTGATTAGAATCATAAATAAAGGTGATGAAGTAAATGACACCATGTCTTGCTCTTACATTCATTGGACAACAAATGTCGGAATAAATTAATTGCAATAGAGTATTAGCTCTAGTTTCTTTTTCAAATGAATTTCTAGTAGTTTTTCTAGCTAGGAAAAATTCACAAATAAACAATTCTACTTTGTCTATTATGCCAAGTAAACCTTCTTTGGCTATGTCACGACCCGACCTTACAAGTCATAATAACACCTACCATAACCTATTGATCGGTATGCTGGCTCATAGTCTAAAACCGCTAGTAACTAGTGTGAGGGTAGGAAGTTGTTCAAATAGAAAACTGATAATTGACACAGAACTGATACTATACATATAAATAACAACAAGACACCCTCTTAAAACTTGGAAGTCATCTGTATAGAGAAACTATAGACACGACACATTACAATTGATTCATAATTTATATATACACACATATACAAGAAAAAATTAATATATAAGGTTAGTCTCTGGTAGGAAAAGATAGGCCACTGGTGTAGATGGAGACCGAAAGGATCCAAGAATGTACAATGTTCACCATAAGTCTCCAAAAACAATAGTAATAACTGAAGGAATCAATGTTATTGGCCCTTCCTTGGTCCTGCATCGTGAAATAGATGTAGAGTGTAGGGTGATTACCAAAAATAAGGAACCCAGTAGGCATCATAGGCCAATTGAGTAAGGATAGTAAATAAAGCAGAAAATAACATGAATAAAACACCATAACAAAATAACAACGCAAAATAGAGCAAAACTGAATCGAAAAGAACACCTACGTATGTAAGTGCAGGATAATACCTAGCCTAGACCTATACGCATGATGGTCCCCATAAGCCCATCAAGTACATTCACGCACCAGGTAGCCAATATGCATAATCCTAATTGACCAAGAGCGTCGAACTAGTAACCCAAACTCTGAAGGTATGAGCGGAGCACAGAGCCTGGGCCTATCACTACGAATGTAAGAATCTTGCAGTACAATGCCTTAAAAGGGGAGCACAGAGACCCGGCCTTTCACCGCTAGTATGTGCCCTATCAAGTACATTATAGCTCGTAGCTGGTCTCTGATAACTGACTCCGTAAGAGGAGGATGAGTTGTAAATAATATGAGGTATAGTGCTCGGAACTCTAACCACGGATGTAAGAATAGTAGATAGCATGGGATACAAAGACCAGACCTCTAATCATGGATGAAATCTCCCAAAGATCCAATGTGTCCCATTAGGCAATCATGGTCATCTCAAAAGCCTAGTGAACCTTAATGGGGAATTGATACACGTGTCAATAAAGTAAGGCAGGGCATAGAAGATAGCAAGGCCTCAGGTCATGTGACGGCCTACCTAAGGCTCACATTTTCCAGACTCAATTCTGCTAAATCAATCAATAAGGATTTATGCTTCTCAAGTCATACGGGGCAGAAATTAGTTAGTCTACCGGTCCTCAATGACGGGGGTCTACGGCCTCACTAGTCTAAGACTAGACTAAGGCCAACATACTTCCATAAATATGCATATAAATATATCACAATCTCATCCATAATCTTCAATATACATCCTAACTCAGTCACAGACGATATGCCAACAAGCAAGAAAGATAACATAGTTCAAATCAAGTACCCACCAGCCCCAAAATAAACTAAATAGAACTTATAGTACACATGGCATGTCCAACTAATTCCCCACCCAGTATTCATACAATTCCGTCCTTATTCACATATTCTAACTCAGTCTAAAAGAAGGGAGGCCATAGCCTACTTAAAAGATGATCACGTGCATTCCATTGGTGCTTCACCTTTCTAAGCGACCTCAACATGTTGCTAGGTTGTCAAAACTAGGATTACAATATTAATAGGATCATTTTGACACCAAAATCACAAAAAATAGGCATTGACCAATTTTGGGGTTAAAATGTGTGGAAATGAGCTCGTATTGGAATCTCAAAATAAACTATGTATAATAATACTTATAACTACCCTAGCTTGTGCCTCAAATTAGGGCTCATTTCGATGCTCAAAATAATTCTAAATAGCCTAAACATAACATGACATTTCTTTTGAGAATTAATGTATAGGGCAATAGGTTCTATAGCAATTTTACCTCAAATGCAACTTAATTGAAAGATTCCAATAACACCACAACAACCGTATCAGAAAATTACACAGAATAGACCCAAATTTCACTAAAATTTGAATCGAAATGACTACAAAATTGATATTTGAAATTTTCAATAATCAACATCAAGATACAATAGAAAAACTATGAAATTACATTGAACGATACCCCAAAAGTAGTTTTCAATACTTCTACAACGTTCTCCTAGAAATTTCACGCATGATAGCCTTTTGAAACACCTGATTTAGACCCAAATTGGTCAATTTATTGTATTAGAAAGTTTTCTCTATTTTATGATCAAATTTTGGAAATTATACCAATGTATGCCTTATTTTACTCTCCATGATTGTGGTGAAAAGTACCTCGAGAATGCAGAGTACAAGGAAATAAACCTCCACAAATGAGAAGGGTTAGCCACCTCACCTCTACGAATGCAAGCTATTGGCTTGCGATCGAGGCATATTATACAACTGACATCTACGAATGCGACCAAGGCTTCAGAATCGCAAAGAACTACTTTGGTTGCACCATATGAGCGCGGTTTAATTCTCTGATGAGGTGTTCAAAACTCATACGAAACCCTGCGAATATAAACAAACTATGCAACCATATGAAATACAACATTTCAGATCTAATGGCACAGTTAAAAATTCTCATACAAGGTTGTTACAACCAATCCCATCTCTTAAAGCCATAATTAGTAAATTCCTACCAATTGGCTCAAAATAAGTCTGGAAGCCATGAGATCGGAATAAAAGGTCATTCTACACAAAACTCAATGTTCCAAAGCTAACCATTCTATCAAAATTATCATCCAGGCATGTTTCCAAGAATGTTGACCAAAGTTAACTATTGGCTAATTCTGAAGGGTAAAATGCAAAACCCACTACAAACTCACACCAAAAGCCTCGATTCACAAGTCGATCATGCTTCTAGCCTAATTTGGCCATTTTTGAACTAATGGAACAATAGAATTCTGTTCTAAGGCCATTTACCCACATTTTACTTCAATAATCACTTTTCAAGTTAAAACAAGCCTTCTAACATGAAATCCTACACATCTTCTAAATGAACGATCACGCGATTGAACTATCAGTGCTAGCAAATCATAAATAACTTGGGGTTACTATAGGAAAGCTCTAACTGATGAAAAAGATGCAGAAATACAGCTGACCTAGAGGATCATCACATAATCCTCTACTACAAATACTTTCATTTATAAAAGTCAAGGATAAATGCAGTCTCAAGGCACAAAAGATGAGGATGTTGGGTCTGCATGCTTTAATAGACCCAATAGCGCCTTACGGAGTAGGCAACTCTAAGATGGTACTCTAGCCTAGAAGAAAACTCAAATATACCCCAAAACTCCAAGAACTTTCTTCAATTTTCCCCTCTATCAATTCCAAATTAATTGAGTAAAAAAACTTGAAATTATAAGAATCATCTAAGAAAAATCAAATCCATTTTGAGACCACCCAATAAGAAATGCAAACCACTAGAGAAACCAATGAACCTTTCCATCTGGAATACCTACCACAAATCTAAATCCAACATCTTTGCCCATTAGGAGCCCCCTATTGGTCCTTAGATACCTGTCCACTGCACTAGTTCAAAAGAATCATATGCATCATTTACAAATTAGAGTACAACAATGGCCGGAAAATACAATCATACTTAAAGTAAGAACCAAGAACCATCCTTAGGTTTCCAAAATCACAAACATGAGCTAAAATTACACTTCTAACTAACAACTTTTCTCCTGATGATAATCACCCCGCTAAAGATTAAGTTGCACCAAGCCCAACCCAAATGATCTTTGGCCTTTAGGAGACATCCAAAAAACTGATACCACAAACCCATAAGCTACTCTCAGTAACAACATCACTCCAGCTAACAACAATAACGATAAGAAATAAACATCTAAACTGAGCACAATAGGAAAGCCAAAATGAAAAACCAAACAGGAGAAGCAAATCAACCATGAGCTATAATTACTATTTTTCCATAATAGATAATATAACTTCAATATCACAATGATCCACTATTATTAAAAAGGTCTCCTACAAGTTGAAACACATAGCGGTGTTGCTGGCATAAACTAATTGTACTTGTGATAACGTCATCTAGCGCCATGGCCTCTTACCACACTAGAGCAGCATAACAAAGACCCTGATGACCTCTCCTACCAGTCAACCTCTACTACTAGACCTTTTTCGTTATGAACTATGTGATAATCTCTGGACCCATGTTGATCACTCCCGTATCTAGTTGGCTACCCTTACGATCCTGATCTATGTCCCTGTCTAGGGGTGCTGGTGTTAGAGTGGAGCGGGCTACCTTTAAAGCACGATACGCTTCCTTTTATAGGGGAAAATCTCTAAACTAATGATCAAGCTCCCTACAGTCATAGAATCTGTGAGAGGATCGGCCAAAAAAAATAATGACCATAGAAAACTATAGTATTTGGCTCTAAGGCCCTACACTCTAACCAGCTGAATAAGATGACCCAGCCTACCCCAAAATTACTGCAGTCATATCTCTCGCTCTATGCTTGATGACATAGGGAGGACCACTGTTTTGACCCAACTTAGAAGTCATGATAGTGCATATTTTAGCCCTCTAATGGGAAGCCTATCCCCCACCTAGAATAGCTAGTAGTTGGACCAAGAAACAATTGTTTACAATATAGTTGACATAAGAACTGAATTGATACTAGATATATACATATACCATACTATACCAAACCTCTTAGGACTTGAAAGTCACATGTAAAGAACTACTATAGATATAACGCAACATATAGAACCATAGTATAAATCTTTATATATATAGAACCAAACTATATACAGGGCATATCTAAAATCACAAAAGACAACCACTAGTACAGATAGAGACTGGAAGGATCCAAGGATGTTCAATGTCACCACTAGTCTTTGAATACGATAGCTACCACAAAGGAATTAGCACTACTGGATTATGCTAGGACCTACATCAAAAAATAAATGAAGAAAGTAGAGGTGAGTACCTGAAATATAGTATCCAGTAGGCATCATAGGCCAACTAAGTAAGAATGGTAAATAAAACAAGGATAAACCAAAATATAACTCTATAAATGTCTAATCAAAAGAACCATGTACATATGCCAGTGAATATGGAAGTAATCAATGATTGGATGGTTGTGTAGTGATGTACATAGGTGTAAGACCCTACTGTCTATGCTTGTATGCCAATTAAGCCCTTGTAAGCTTAGAAGGTACACCTTTACACAAGAAAGGGTGAATAGGTATAAGGTTTGGGGTGTCATATCTAAACTAAACTTGTAACCCAATCATGTACGCATGACCACAACTTTTACAAAACCACCTATCTGGGCCTTTAACTAAAATTGTATACCCTGACCCAACCTCTAACTAAGGATACCGCTCAGACTTTAACTGGAACAACTCAGACTTTAACCTAGGCTACACCCTAAAATTTACTAGAATAATGTTAGATATGGTCAGTGGTCTATCTTGGCCCTTAGGCCCGAACTAGTACAAAATACCCTCAATCAATGTCGCCTCTAACGATATAGCCTTAAACTATATAGCCTCTAATCAGGTATCCTTTAACTGTATAGGCCTTAACTATATAGTCTCTAACTAGGGGTATGCAGAATATAGGTCATCCTTATTTACACATTTCTTAGTGGGAGGATAGGTAATCATTTATAAGATAGTCTCAAGCCTTTAATTGTATGAGAGTGTACTCTGAATTCCAACTATGACATCATCGGTCCCCTTATATTCAATCTAAATTACATCATAGCTTATCTAGGCTCAACTCCACAGACTCAAGTCTGCTAGTATAGTCTTCAAGGATCTACACCTCTTAAGTCACACTAAATATAATATAGTCGTCTACTAATCCTGACTAGCGTAGTTCTAGGGAATCACTAGCCTAAGCCAAGACTAAAGCCCAACAACAACAAATAATCATAAATACAATAGACAGAGAATGCACAAGTCAATGTGCCATAACTTATAATAGATAACTAGTACAATAATCATCAGTAGTGTCAACATGTCAACAAATTCTCTGTCAGCCCAAATAATCAGGAATATCACCAAAAACTAGTATACCAACCCCAAGTGTATTCAACATACTACACAATTATTCAAACATGAATATAATCAAAAAGTACAGTTATGTCAACACACATGACCTTTAACAAATCTCCTGCTTAATTTCTTTGTTATCCCAGACAACATTTATGTGTTCAACTCAGTCTAAAAATAAGGAATGATCGTAGCCTATATGTATGTCAATTGTGCATGTCCTTGATCACTCTACTAGGTCTTTACCCTTATGAACAATCTCAAAATGTTGCCAAGCTATAAAAATAGGATCATATTGTCAATACGATCATTTCAATATTAAAATGATAAGAAATGGACTTGAATCAAATTCGAGGCCAAAAAGCAAAAAAGTGGAGCTTACACCTGGAATCTCGAAACCAACCCTGTATAATAATCTTTACAGCTACCTGAGCTAGTACTTCAAACTCAGGCTCAATTTCATACTCAAAACAATATAAAATAGACCAATAAGTAACAACATTTCCTTTTGAAAGAACCAAAAAAAGGCAACACTTATTCCATCAAAATAACCCCAACACCTTCATTGTTCATGCACCTTAAAGCCGTAATAAATGGTAACAATATCCAAAACTAAGTACGGAAAAGGGGTCAAGTACGGAAAAGGGGTTGTCCACAACGACCATATCAAATACACCACAATATGGCTCAAAATCCATAAAAATGACACTAGAACATAGAATTACGAAGGAGGTTTGTAAGAAGGACGTTACCTCTACAAAAATACGTGAAAAAGGGCTTAGAAATCTTCTTTGTTGCAGCAATATCAACCGGATTAAAAATTAAAAAATAAGTGTACAACGACAATGAGCTCGCCACGTAAAGTAATTTCTGTTAAACTTTTGAGTTGAGAATGTAAGAGATCGGGGAGTATTTGGAAGGTGGGTTTATCCTTTTTCTGGTTCTCTTTCTTTTAAAAATGGAAAAAATGAAATTGACGTTTGATTATAAAACTAAACCGACCTAAAGCTAAGAGGGAGTCACTTTAAGGTGCCTTCTTGTGTAGTCTCACAAAAATGCGCATATCTCTCAATTTTGAGGTTGTATGACCAAACCATTTAGTGCGTTGGAAACTAGACTCTCAAACCTTAGATTTGGTGGGTCATGAGACTTATAAATATTTATAAATTACGATAAAAGTGCTAATACATTTAACAAATAATTTCAAAAAATCCCTTAACAACATCTGTAATAACTCACTGACTTTTATTGTGCAACTTCCTTGACTACCACCCTTAACATATGAGTGTTGTGCACTTAAAATACTTTATAAAACATCCTTCCTAAATTGTTAATAAGTCTTTGTCATATTGAAAAAGAATAAGTTAATTTCTTACGTCCAAACAAGTGGAACTGCACAACCTCTAAACGAACGACCAGGTGATCATAACTATTAGTGCCAGAAAGTCACAAATGACTTAGGGTTGCTATAGGGACACTCTAACTAATGAAAAAGATGTAAAATTAATAAATGACCTAAGGCTCATTACAACCACTCTAATTGGAGGTAGCCTGGTACCTTCAGTCCACCTCTAAATCCAAAAGTGAAACCTAAATAAAGCTACTGGACTAACCTAACTGGAACCTCTATTATGACCTATCATAATTCTCCCTTGACCTGTACTGGGTCTCAATGCATCTGCCCTCACATCCAGTCCACTTGTCACTTCCCTCATGGGGTTTGCGACAAAGTTGCTTAATAGTCCAGGTGTGGTCAACAATATCAAGAAAAGAATGACCCACTATAACCAATGACTGAGTCTCAATCCTCAGTGCGTCCTTAGTCCCCTAACAAAAAATTGATCCTCTCCTCCATGGTAGGCAATATAATAATAGCATGCCTAGAGAGCTCATGAAATAGGGCCTTATACTCGGACACAACCGTGGTGTCCTCCTCCGGTCTTGAGAACTGATCACGGAGCCTATCTTTGAGGCTCCTAGGAACAAATTTGGCTAAAAATGCCTTTAAGAACTATCCATGATACTAATGGTGACTTAGCTGGTCTAGTGCCTATATAAGCATGCCAACACTATATAGTTGGCCTGCCAAGCTCATATAAAAATATTTCTGCTCATTGGGACTCCAACAATCTCAAAGTATGTAGCCTCTCACTACAAGATGTCAGAAACTCATGTGTATCCTCTTCAATTGCCACGAGAACCTTGGTGGGGCCAATCTAAGGAAATACCCCAATACCCTCTGGTCCTAGAATAGAATGGCTCTCTCTAAAACATCTAGCTAGGCAGGGGGAGGCACTAGGTTGGGTTCCCTCCTAGAACGAGAGTTGGGGGCTACTCCAGCTAAACTGATGGTACATAATAGGGTTTCTCCTCTGTCACTAGAGCGGCAGACTACCCTTGGGTGCTATTGGAGCTAGGGCTATCCTGGAGCCTGCTATACATCCCCAAGATCTACAAGTAGTATTGAGATAGCCTCCTGAAGTGCTGGAGTCATAACAAGTGCAGCTGGGGGTTACGTCAATCCAGGTCCCTCCGACTGTGGGGAAATAGGGGTATTTGGATATTCCTCTAAAGCATTTGGAGTTATATCTCTGTCTAGAACTGGTGCTATGCCCCTACCTCTACCCCGAAGTCAACCTCTGCATGTACTATTACGAAAGAATGAGAAAATTGATATTTCCACAAAACCAACAGCAAAATGTCACGAAATAAGACAATCACATATAGGTTTCCTAATAAAATTCTCTAGCCTCCCAAAGATAAGTTACAAATGTCCCCGTACCCATCCACAAGAATCTACTAGATGATAGAACTATGCAATGACACCAACAAACCTAGGGCTCTATATCAAACTATCGTAATCTGACCTTATAGGTTATAATGGCATCCGCCATAACCCGCCAATATGTAAGTTAGCCCATAACCCGAAACCGCTAGTAATGAGTGTGAGGGAAGGAGGTAATTCAAATAGAAAACAATTGATAATTGACCAAACTGAACACAATATTAATACTATACATTTAAACAACTGCAAGACACTCTTTCAAAACTTGAAAGTCACCTGTATAGAGCAACTATAAACACGATACATGATAATTGAGCCCTAAGATATGTATATATATGTACATGTACACGACCAAAAAAATATATAGTTAGTCTATGGTAGTAAAAGATAGTCCATTGGTGCAAATAAAGACCAAAAGAATTCCAGAACGTGCAATGCTCACCATAAGTATCTAAAAATAATAACAATTATCGTGAGAACAAATGTTGTTGCCCCGTGCTCAATCTTACATCACAAAATAAATGCAAATTTTAGGGCCAACACCATAGATAAGGTACCCACGAAGCATCATAGGCAGTATGAGTAAGGATAGTAAAAAAAGTAGGAAATAACTAGAATAGAAAACCATAACAATAGAACAACATGAAACCACACAAAACTAAATTGAACAGAACATAACAGGCAGGTACGCTGGTGTAAGAGACTAACTAGCCTAAACCTATACGCTTCTAGGCCCCCATTAGAGTAGTAGGTACACTCGCGCACCAGGTAGCCAATATGCATGAATTAAATCCCAACAGACCAAATGCACTGAACCAGTGAATCGAACTCTGAAGGTAGGAGGGGAGAACAGAGCCCAAACCTATCACAATGCATATAGTCCCCATGAAACACAAGTGCTGAAAAGGGAGCACAGATCCCTGAACTTTAACCGTGGATGTGGGACCCATCAAGTATAATAAAGCTCGAAGTTATTCTTTGATAGTTGACTCTGTGAGAGGAGGCTAAGTGGTAAATAGTTGGAGGTACAGAGCTTGGACCTCTAACCGTAAATGTAGGAATAGTATATAGCAAGGGATTTAGAGCTTCAACCTCTAATAGAGGATGAACTCTCCCAAAGATTTAATGTGGCCCATTGGGAAATCATGGTCAACTCTAAATCCTAGAGAACCCCAAGCGGGGATTGATATGGATGTTAATAGAGTAAGGCGGGGCATAGACATCACACCTCAGGAGGTCACCCTCGGTGTGGACTAAACTTGAAGAACCAATTCTGATTCCTCAAGAAAACCACATAGCCTCATCATCACATCAACTCAATAGTAGAAGAAAATAATCAAATAAAGGATTGTAGTTAAATAAATATAAGCATTATAAATTAATAAAGACTAGTAGGAAAGAAACTACTTGAACAACGTCCACATCAACAATCTCAATCTAGTCTATGAAGAATTTATCTACTCCATCTAGAAGGTACCATGACAGGCCATGGTTACCCCAATCAATGAAAATAGCAAATACCGAATAAGAAAGTAAAAAAGGATCCTCTATAAAGCAAGAAGGGTTCACTAACTCTGAGAATGCACTGAAGTAGACCTCAACGATGCACGGGTTGAAGTCTTCTATCACATCTATCTACATCATAAAATGATATAAGTCCAAATGGATGTCAATACATGGAATATACTAGTTTGTAAAATTGCTTAAGGAAAATAAAGCCCAAACTCACTCACTCAACTCAATCAACTCAGAACTCAACTCAATACATATGCAACTTTAGAATAAACCATTCTTTTAAGTGGTTGTATAATATAGAAATTACCTCATACATCATCATAAGAATTCATAATAAATGCAAAAAATATGATATTAAGAGGATATGTTTTTCAAAGCTCAATTCATATTCTTAATCTCGACTAGAATAGATGAAGGGGCATATGAACGAACATAGTTCAACACTTTAGGAAGCGTTACATACCTAAATATTGGATTAACCATCAAACCTCAGCTATTCGTCACGTTTGAATTCGCAACCCTAACATTCTTCTCTTCTCTAATGCTCTCATGGAATCCCCAAGCGTGAAAGAATGATAAAGATAGCTAGGGTTCTATTTTTAGGACTTAAATTAAGTCCAAAACATCTAAGGACTTAGTTAAAAAAAGGTTAAAAAAAGGATTGAAATACCCTTTTTTAAAACTGTCAAAGGACCCACAAAACCCCGTCTACAGGTTGTGGATCTTTTTATGGTCCATAGGTGGCCTCTCATAGGTAAAGGGTCCAGAAATTTAAGTTATTGGAATTTATCACGAGACCCTTCTACGGGTCGTAATAGATGATATGAATCGTAGTCCCTTTCATGGCTCCAAGTTCTATTTTCAGGAGTTCAATCTACGAAACACACTTATAGGACGTGGAATCCTATACTTTCCATATACCATCTCGTACTTTGGGTCCTCAGACTTAGGAAAATTTTCTAAATGTCAAAGTAACCTATAGGACCCCATTTACGGGCAGTAGATTTCTCTACATGCCATAGATGACCCTCGTGGTTTTCTCTATGTGACTTTTCTCACTCATTTTTTCTCAGTTATCTCTGGGTCTCATCTCAAATTAGGCAGGATGACGTTAGGAGTTTACATTATCACCCCCTTGGGATCATTCACCCTCTAATAAAGAGAAATCTAGCAATAACTAGTCAAATACGAAGCCTATCATAGACTCTACCAATCAAACAATCAAAAATAACTCATGCAATTAATCAATTAAGAAACTCATCAAGTAGGACAATTAAACACTAAACACATAAAATCAATCCCCACTAAGACTTTAGGGCTCGTCGTCTATCAAACTTAGAATGAAAAAAATTTAAGGGATTGGAATTCAAGAATTACGAAGGAAATCATTACCATATATTATCTTATCATCAGCATGTAGGAATAAGTGAGGGTACTTGGCCTTCATATCCTCCTTAGCCTCCCAAGTAGCTTTTTCTACAAATTGATTCCTCTACCATACTTTGACAGAAACAATCTCTTTGGTTCTCAACTTGTGAACCTGTCGATCAAGGATTTGAATGAGAACATCCTCATAACTCAGGTTTTCTTTTACTCCAATACTATCAACAGGCACAACCAACTGTGGATATCCCAATAACTTCTTAAGCATGCAGATATGTAAGACCGGATGGATGGCCACTAACTCTAGTGGTAATTCTAACTCATAAGCCACGTTGTCCACCCTCTTTATAATCTAGTAAGGGCCAATGTACCTTGGAATCAACTTCCCTTTCTTCCTAAATTGTATTACATCCTTCATCGGGGACACCTTGATAAACTTAATCATCAATCTCAAATTTCAAATCTCTTCTCCTATCATCGATATAGGACTTTTATCCACTTTGTGCAGTCTTCAATCTTTCTTGGATGATTTTCACCTTCTCCATGTCTTGGTGAACCAAGTCTAGTCCAATCAACTCTGCCTCAACCACCTCAAACCAACCAATTAGAGATCTACACCTTCTCCCATAAAGTGGCTCATATGGGGCTATCTAAATAATCGAGTGGAAGTTGTTATTGTAAGAAAACTCAATCAAAGGAAAATAGTCATCCCAATTAACTTTAAAGTCAATAAAACAAGCCCTCAACATATCCTCCAAGGTCTGAATAATGTGCTCTGTCTGGCCATCGGTCTGAGGGTGAAAGCCAGTGCTGAGATTCACCTTGGAACCTAAGCCTTTTTGAAAGGACCTCAAAAACTGAGCGGTGAACTAGGCTCCTCTATTTGACATGATGGAAAAGAGTAACCAATGAAGCCTCACAATCTCTCTAATGTAATACCGTGCATAGACCTCCCGCGGTGTCAGTAATTTTTACTGCAAAAAAGTGTGTTGTCTCTATCATCCTGTCAACTATCACCCAAATTGAATCATGTTGTCGGCGAGATCTTGGTAAATATGTGATAAAGTACATCTTGATCATCTCTCACTTTCACTTTGGAATCTCAAAGTTCTGAGCTATTCCACATGGCCTTTGATGCTCAACTTTCACTTGTTAGCAATTCGGGCACTTGGAAACAAACTCAACAATGTCTCTTTCCATTCCACTCCAATAAACCTCCCTCAAGTCATGATACATCTTTGTTGATCTTGGATGAATAGAATATTTGGAATTATGAGCCTCTACCATGATACTCCCTCGAAAACCATCAATATCTGGAATACACAGTCTTCCATGATACCTCAATACTCCATCTCCCCCTTTAGAAAAAGCCATCACCTTCAACTTAAGCACATCTACTTTCAAATGTAATAAGATTGGATCTTGATCTTCCTTCTCCTTTATGTCCACTACTAGAGATGATGCAAATCCATTGTGCACAAGAACTCCACCTTCACCAGATTCATCTAATTGAACTCCCAATCGCACTAATTTGTGAACCTCTTTCTCTAACCCTTTCTTCTCCTCTTTTACATGAACAGTGCTCCCCATAGACAACCTGCTAAGAGCATCAACAACTATGAAAGCTTTAACTGGGTGGTAGAGAATGCTCATGTCATAGTCCTTGAGAAACTCTAGCCACTTTCTTTGCCTCAGGTTGAGCTCTTTCTAGCTGTATACATATTGAAGGCTTTTGTGATCAGTGAACACATCTACGAGCACCCCATATAAGCAGTGGTGCAAAATCTTAAGTGTAAATACCACCACAGCCAAATCAAGATCATTGGTTGGATAATTTTTCTCAAGAGCATTAAGTTTCTGGAAACATAAGCAACTACTTTATCTCTCTGCATCAACACATATCCCAATCCCACTCTAGAGGCATCCCAATCCCACTCTAGAGGCATCACAATGAATGGCAAATCCATCGGTCCTTTCAGGCAAGGTTAACATTAGGGTAGTAGTCAACTTAGTTTTCATCTATTGGAATCTTCTCTCACAATCATCATACTATTGAAACTTGACCTTCTTCTGAGTTATTTTTGTCAAAGGTGATGATATAGAAGAAAATCCTTCAACAAATCTGGGGTAGTAATCAGCCAAACATAGAAAACTTCTTATATCTATCGGAGAGGTTGGTCTAGGCCACTTCTTAACCGCCTCAATCATTTGAGTGTCTACTCGTATGCCATCACCAAAAGTAACATGGCCTATAAATGCCATAGATTTAAGCCAAACTCACACTTCAAAAACTTTGCATATAACTCATTATCCTTGAGCATCTGTAAAGCAATTCTAAGATGATTGGAATGCTCTTCCTTATTCCTGAAATATACAAGAATTTTGTTGATAAACACGATACGAGCATATGTCGAGATACTATCTGAATACTTTGTTCATCAAGTCCATGAAGGTTGCATGTGCATTTTTCAACCCAAAGGACATTACCATGAACTCAAAGTGACCATATCAGGTTCAAAAAGTCATCTTTGATATGTCACATTCTCTCACTTTCAATTGGTGATAGCCTAATCTCAATTATATCTTAGAGAAAATATTGGCACCCTGAAGTTGGTCAAACAAGTCATCTATCTTTGGGAGAGGATATTTATTCTTGACTGTCAGCTTATTCAACTAGCAATAGACGATACACATCCTGAGGGAACCATCTTTCATTCTCACAAATATGATTGGAGCACCCCATTGTTAATCACTCGATTTAATAAATCCCTTCTCCAGTAAATCTCTCAACTACTCCTTCAACTCTTTCAACTCAGTAGAGGCCATTCTACACGGCAGAATAAAGATAGGTTGAGTGTCAGGAAGAATATCAATCCCAAAGTTGATCTTCCTATCACAAGGGACTCTAGGAAAATCCTTTGGGAACACTTCAGAAAATGCATTCACGATTGGTACAGACTGAATAATAGGAGGCTCAAAATCATTAGACTTAACTCGCACGACGTGATAGACACATCCCTTCGAGATTAATTTTCAACCCTTGAGGTAGGAAATAAACCTACCCGTAGGCGCTACAGAATCTATTTTCCACTCAATAATAGGCTCATTCAGAATCTTGAATTTGACAATTCGAGTTCTATAATAAACAGAGGCATAACAGGTGTGAAGCTAGTCCATGCTAAGGATCACATCAAAATCAATCCTCTCTAACTCAATCAAATCAGCAAGAGTATCTCTATGATAGATGGATACCACACAATCTCTATAGACTCTCTAAACTTAGATAGGATCACCAATAGGAGTAGAAACAAAAAATGGCTCAAGAAAACACTCAGGAAGGATCTCAAATCTACCACTCACATATGACATCACAAAGAAACAAGTCACATCTGGATCAACTAAGGAATAACAATAAACAGTAAAGACTCAAAGCATATTTGTCACAACATCTAGAGCTACCTCTTGGTCCTATCAGTTCCCTATCACATTAAGACAGTTTGTCCCACCGCCTATCCCCGATCCAGTACCCTTCTGATTATCTCTAGCTAGTGGTACTGTGGTAGAGGACTGAGCTTTATTACCCCACATCGGATACTCCCTCTTAAAATGTCCTGGTTTCCCACACTTGTAGCAACTATTCCTTTGATAGCTACATTCTCCCAAGTGCATCTTGCCATACTTCCCACACGGTGGCTTCCCTCTAGAGCCAAGGGTCACGTTGTACTGTGACTATGAACCCTATGCCCTATAATAATAGCTACCATTCAAGCATCAAAATGGCACTGTGTGAAGCCTTATATGGAAGGAAATATATGTCGCCCATCGGATGTTCGAAGTGGGTGAAACTACCTTATTTGCGCCGGATCTAGTCCAACAAGCCATGGAAAAAGTTAGGGTGATACAATAATGGCTAGAAACAGCCCAAAGTCGACATAAATCATATGCAGATGCTAGGAGGAGAGGGGTAGAACTCTCAGTTCGAGATTGGGTATTCTTGAAGGTGTCGCTAATGAAGGGTGTTATGAGATTTGGTAAGAAGGGGAAACTAAGCCCAGGTTACATATGGCTATATAAAATTATTAAGAGGTTCAGACATGTTGCATATAAATTAGGGATTCCCCAGGAGCTTTCAATGGTTCATTCAGTATTTCATATTTTGATGTTTCGCAAATGTATAAGTGACCCATCCTGTATCACGTCCATTGAAGATGTGCAAGTTACAGGAGATCTTTTCTATGAAGAGGTACCTATTTCTATTATAGATCATCAAGTTAAGAAGATCAAGAATAAAGAAATAGCTTTAGTAAAGGTACTTTGGAGGAACCAACAAGTAGAAAAGATAACGTAAGAAGCTGAGGAAGCGATGAAATCCAAGTACGTGTTCCTAAATATTTGTCATGTTGTCAAAAGTTTGTCTAAATGAAGGGTTGCACTTGTTTATGTTATTCTCTTATACTAACATTCGGGGACGAATATTCCTAAGAGGAGGAGGATGTAACACCCCGCGTTTCACGTGTACTAGTACTATGTATATGGGACATGATATGGCTTGGTCAAATGAGCA
>JBCEWC010006652.1:0-22686 GCA_038996855.1 Solanum aculeatissimum | reverse complement strand
GATTGCATCTACTTTCCGTTTTAAATTCTAACTAAAATTGTATACAATGAATCGGTACTTATGAATCTAGTGTAATGAAATGTATCCTGATAAACTCATTTTTAAGGGATTTTTGTAATTTTGCCAACGGTGGGGATATATTGAAATTTATCAGTTAAACTAATAATTGGACTGGCAAGTGGCAATTGATTAATTGAGAAAAGGATAATTTTAAATATATACAATAAAATCATTTTTCTACAACAAATATAACCTTATTTTATTTACATAAAAAAATAGCCAAAAATCATAGAAAATATACATGACTATACAATATAACTTGTCAAAAATCATAAAAAGTATACACTGACTATACAATGTAGATTACTTATATACACTAAATATACATTATGATGCATTCAAAAACTGAATATAATTTGACTATACATGCCTATAGTGAATGGTCATTTTATTGGTAATTATTTTTGGCCGAAAGGGCATGCACTGTAATTATCCCATTAAAAAACTAATTATGAACATTTTATTACTTGGATTATCGATTTAGCAACTGATAATCAATAACATATGAAATCAAACCAAATCGACCAATAAACCGTCCTATTTCCAAGTGTGAACAAGAGAAAGTAAAACGCTTTATTACTTCAGTTTGGTTATGTGCGCAAATGCCGTTAATTTATAGAAGAATTCGTGAAATATGCCTGTGGGTAAAATTTACAACAAATAAAATGAATTAGACGTGCAACGTAGGCTCAATGAGATTAGTGTTTCAAAAAGTATACAACCAATCATGAGACCAGTAAAAACATATCATGCTAATGATTTTCGATTTCTCAACGTAATAACCATGACTCCAACAAATTCAGAAAATCATCACACTTTCAACCAGTGAAATTAATATAATGCTGAATATTGGATCTCCCGCAGGAAATTAGCACCCAAGAAAAAGTTGAAGTTGATGAGTTAAAAGAGACAATCAGGAAATTTCTATAGCAATTCAGTGAGGAGTTGAGATATCCTACAGCGAGCTATTTTCTTTCTAAACAGGTGCAGAGATACTACTAGTCTTGCTAGTTTAAGTGGATGACACAATGCAGTGCAAAATTCCAGTTTTGCAGAATGGTTCTCACATCACATATGATACGATTGCGATAATTCACTCAAGACATCTGTCCCATCAGCCTTGGTTACGTTGATATTTTGATTCATATATAACTTGGTTATTTTAGTAACTGCAGAGTTCAATCAACACTTGCATGCAGTAATTTCTCAAATGGCAGAATCTCCCAATTTATCAAGCGATTATCATCGCAAATTAAAAGCAGCTTATGATACAAATGATGAGATGAAGAAGGTCGAAATTCTAAGACAGGGTAAGGATCGTCTTGTAAAGCTTCTTGATGAGGTGGAAGTAAAGCTTGGTGAAACATCATATTTAGCTGGGGTAGATTTCAATCTAGCTGATGTGATGGTTATTCTAGTTCAAGTTAGACTAGAATTGCTCAAGTTGGAAGATGAGTACCAACTTTGGCACATTATTGAAGCAAAGATAGTTAAAAGGAGGTGATTGGAAGGTACTTTGATGGCTGGAGACGGCGATAAACAATACTGAAATCTTCATGCTTCATCTGTATGGGGAGTTTGCTTCAAAAATAGAGATACCAGTGAAAATCTTCTACACCATAACTGTATAGGTTCGATTTCTCACTGTCATCTTTTCCCTTCCCTCTGGTAATACAAAAAAAATAAAAGAAATTGCTGTTGCCTGATGTTTTCTCTCCTCTCTTTCCCTTCCCTCATGTTTCCATGTGATATTTAGTTGACGAGCAGAAAATATTTTTAAATGAACAAGACACAGACTACAAGTCAAACTAAACCAAACTGAAATGGTCCAACGTAGATGCAAAATTTGAAACGGTTTGATTCAGCTTGGAATGGAATGTACTTGTAACGTGTTTTCCCAGTTTGGTTGAGTTTCATCCCAAACCACACTAGTCCAAACTTGAGTTTCATCACGCTAAGAGTATATTCTTGCAGCACAACTAAAGAAATTCATGAGTTCATGCCGACCGTTCATCAAGTCTGTCACCTCAAAAATGGGGAAAAAAACAATAAAGATATCTGCTAATGCAGATTGACATAACCCAAATGCCCGCAGAAGAATTCATTTATGTCAAAGCATACACTAGTTCAAATTAACAACCACCAAGTTATCAAATAAGTCATTAGCAAGTGCACGAGCAATTCAAGCATACACAGAGAGCACCCCGATTGACACCATCCAGAGGCCAGCAAGATATTATATTTTTATCAGACACTTTTTACTGTTCAATTAATAACCAAAAGAATTGAGCATTTTACCTCTTAGAGGCATTGAAAGGTCACTATCAATGTGTGACATCAAATAAATTAGAGTAACTTTAGTCCTAAACCTATAAATTGTGAAAGAATCAAATTTACAAAACTAAAAAGGTGTTTTCCATTTTGTGGGCGACAGAGGATTGCAAGAGCGAAAGGAGCACTGAAGAAAATTTAGAAGCTGCTGAGAGCTTGCCTATATAAGGTAAAATCTAATACCTGTGGAAAGTATTTGGTCGTAAAGCATGACCCAAATTCTGCATTCCAAGGTTATGCTCCACCCAACTATGCGTACTCCTAAACTCATTTTCCCTGCTTGCTATACCTGCAATGCACATGCTATTTTTCAAGTTATTTTCTGTGTATTCCCAGCCACTTCTTATCCGAACCCACGGAGGTACTAACTTGGAATTATTGAACTTTTGCTTCCTAAAGTTTTTCCTTCCCAAATTATGAGAGTCACTAGCTCTTTCAGAACCAAGTTGGTTTCCATTGCCATCCTGAGGTTGGTCTGCTCCAGATACGCTTGGAGGATTTTGAGCCAAGCGACTAGGAGAACAAGTACCCCAATCTTCTCCAACATTTTTTGGCAGCTCACTAGTTACCCCAAGATTAGCAGCAGTAGGCACCAAATCTCTTCTATCATAGGGATATGGAGGTAAAGGTGGAAAGGGATGGAAAGGTATTCCTGGGGCAACAGTCCAAGCATCAAATCTTCCTTTTTGAGGAGACCCAAATCGCTGCACCTCGGAAAATGGAATTCCATAAGAGATGGGTAACCGTGAAACGAACCGCTGCTGCAAGTGCCCCATAACAACTGACTGTGAGTGTTCTCTGCAATTACGTTCTTTGGTACTGTAAATAGCAGTTGAATCATCAGATGAAACCCTACAAGCCTTCACGGGAACTGAAAATCCAGGAGGAAATTCATAGCCAGGAGGAACATCATCCTCTAGGACCTGCTTCTGGTCCTCAGATGCATCACTCTCATTTCTTGGATCTGACTTTGCTTCAGCCTCTTGATCCCATCGACTTTTATGCTTATGTTTCTTTGCCCTACACGCTGCCTCAATATCAGAACATGAAGCAGAGGAACCATCAAGCACACCAGCATCTGCTTGAACAGATGTGACTGTTGAATGACAGGTATACTCAGCTCCTTCCAAAGGTTTACACCCCAAATCGCACCATTGATTTTGTGATGCTAAACACCTGTTGTACTGCAAACCGGAATGTGTGTTGATACGCCAATCATCTCTATCAATGCAACTTCTTTTCCTAAGAGGTCTTAGGATCCATCTATCTCTAAAGTTCCTTGCAATTTGATGAACCTGACATGCAGTAAATCAGATATATTGTCACCTAATCGCTCTGAATAAAGCAAAATTCGGAAACGAAGTAATTAGCTGAAAAAACAGCCCTACAATCACACTATGGTTATAACTCAAAACATAGATCAACAACAAAAGCATAACAAGCATGAAACAGAATATTGTGCGCACAACCTTTATCAATGTATGCTAATTCCTAGCCTAATAGCTAAGACCAGCATAAATAGGACATCCCTTAACAAACTGTGATCTTTTCGGTATTTTCCGTCTTCTTTTAACCAAAGCTCCCTCTTTCCTCTTTCCCTCCTATCTTGCTAGGATAATTGAGATGCTAGTCTCTTAGTATCCATCATCTCTAAATGTAATTGATTTAAGATTAGAAAATCAGTAGCATTAATCATTTATGGAAAGGAACAAGGTCAAAGATAACAAGAAATAATCTTGTCCCAGTCTAGGACATCAGATATTGGTCAACTTTCCTCATAGCAACAAGGTGAGCCCAAGCTTATGAATGCTTCCCCAGAATTTTCCATCTGTATTCTGAAACAATTCTTTTGGTACGTTTTAGGCCTTGTCTATTTACTTGCAGTCAAGTGATGACATTTATTCTATTTTCCCTTTATGTTCACTTCATTTTTGATATATTAGCTCTCTAGCAGCCCTTTTATGTGGATCGTTATTATCAGTAGCACTTCTAGTGATTACATCAAGTATGGTCATGAATTAGTTGAGACTAACGAGACCAGTTTTCATCATACATGCATAAAAACCTCAAGCAACAAGCCCAAACAGAACGCAAGATAACCTGAGAAGAATTTCAATTTCATACCAATAAGAAAACTCAACTCAAAGTATCAATTCAATGCAGATATTTTGCTGGAAAAATTAAAAGGGAAAAGAACGTGATTCTAGACGCACTTGATGGAAACAAAATACCTGCATAGAAGTCAGAAAACATTACCTGTTTGTCTTCGTGCTCTGTCAATCCAAAAATTGAGCTCCTAAGGCTGCAAAGAGGCAAAAACAACACTTTCAGAAGTAATTTCCAATCTAGATATCACTTAAAAAAGCATGGACAAAAGTGAATTTTAGAGAATTATAACAAGCAAATGTGGAGATATTTGATAGGCGCCACATAAGATGGAAGATGGAAGACACAATCTTAAGTAGTCAGCATTTGAAGAGATGTTATTGCCATAATGGTCAGAAAACATGTGGCATAGCTGTCATCAGCTTCAGCAACAATGCGTGTAGAATATTGTTCAAAGGCAAGTAATGAACTAAGCATGCATTCCGGAAAGGTAGACACAAAAATGGATATAGTGGAGGAGAGTGTTAGAATGTTAAATATCTGCAGTATATAGAGACATTACAATGTCAGAAATTATAAAGTTTGATATTTTATAGTATTGAACTATTAAAATATGAGGTCATTAGGTTGACAGACAAGTGTGAACAACATGGTAGGAAATACAGAGAAATCCCACAACTGTGGGATTACACTAGTCTGCAGTAAGTCTGCTCGTTTATCTAATTACGGAACTAACAAACTGTATACAGGATGAGATCACATGGTGTATGCTATACATAGACGATAATGTGGTAATGTCAAAACTAAAGACGATGTCAACCAAAGGCTAAATTAGGGAGCAGTTGAGAGACAAAAGATTTTAAGAAGCGTACATATAAGACAAATCGAAAGTTTATCCAACACAATAAGAATGAAAATTGAATGAGCAATGAAGATCTAACAAGTGAAATTAGAGAGGAAAATGGCTGAAATGAAGGACAGCCACAAGAAAGTATGCAATCGGAGGATATTCAGCAAAGAAAAAGGCAAGTTTTATAGAACAACTTTAAGGGAAACAATGTTATATAGGAGCGAGCGTTAGGTCTCTTAAGACCCAACATATCCATGAGATGCATGCTGCAAATATGTGTGGATGTAGGTGAATATGCAGTTTCATACAACAACATACCCAGTGGAATCCCACAAGTGGGGTCTGGGGAGGGTAGAATGTACGCAGACCTTACCACTACCTAACAAAGGTAGAGAGGTTGTTTCCTGGGAAGCCTCGCCTCAAAAACGAATATGCAGTTTCATAAGGTTAAAAAAAAAGGATAAAAATTAAGTGCATCCAACAGAAGGTGCAATCAAGACACTCATGATTAAATTAGAGAAGGTTGACTAAGATGATTTCATCATGACTCTAGTCCTACATAGATCTCCTAATACACCCATCTACAAATGTGAATGGTGAGTGGGAGTATTACAAGGGGAAGAGGTAGGCCTAAAAAAATCACATGGAAGAATCTTACTTCTAAAAACCAACAATATCTCGGAATCAACTCAATCTTGTTTTGAGATCTGGGAATCTATGCAATCTTAACGTAAAGAACATAAAAAAGGTAAAAAGAAAAAATTTGCATAAGCGCACACCAACTAGTTGAGATTAAGGTTGAATTATGATGAATTGACGATCCATTTAGATTAGGTTCAGTATTTGCTAAGAATCTTTCTAGTCCATTTAGAAATGTGTGTCCATAAAAACTCTAAAGATCGTCTTGTATCTCAAGTAATTGAATGTAGGAATGACATTGGTCCAACGAAACCATATGGATAGAGAAAATCCCAAAGAGCATGGAATGAGGTGTAGTACTAGTTACGGATCAATATTTCCTTTATTGACTTTTTTTAGTTGTATGATGTCCCAGGTTGGTATATAATGGCATCTTAAGAGGATTAATATGGAGATCGAGCTACTACATCAACTGTTTTTGTAATTTTAGGTTGAATTCTCATATTCTTATAACTTGGTATTAAAGCTAACATTTGGTAGGCTTGTTCTTACACTTGTAACCTTGTGCTGAAGTTCCCGTGTAAATCCTAAGATAAAATTAGATGTGACAAGTCTAAAAATCAAGTTACAAGTGCTCGAGCATGTTGGAGACACATACTGTATCACTAGTATAAAGGCATTGAAATAGGTAGTAGCCGTGGATACCACACACTACATTTGGGTTTTGAGTTGGATGTTCAAATTCTCTTAAAAATATTTAACTATGTGAATGCTATCTAAAAGCTTAAAGAGTTAAAGAGCGAACACTTTTATAGGCTTATATATTTATTTATTTATTTTAGGTCTAAAGCACACCCCTAAAGTACGGATACGACTCTTGGCTGAAGTAAAATATTACTATTAACAAGAGCATTAACTAACCTGTATCCCAAAAAGTAGAAAATCTCACAAAATATGAAAATATTTGTTTTTGGATGGCGACGGAACATAATTGAGGATCTCTACTATTTTGGTGCCATGATTGTGTGAATCAACTCATGTAAAAGTTATGCTGACAAAGAGGAGGCATTTGTATTGTATTGTTCATGACCACGAACAGACAAGGGGAATTGAACAGATTTTATGATAAGCAAATGAAGCTAAAGATATGGCATGCGACGCATAAGATGGACGATATAAGCAAACTCGCCAGCATCAATAGGCACATTATTGCAAGCAGAATATTATTGCCTGCAGTTAAATAGAAACAAAATAGCTGAAGTCTCTAGAACTTCAAGATGAATTGGCATGTTTGATATCAACGTGGTACTAATTTGGTGGACAATTTGGAGGAGAGGAACCAAAGGTGTTTTGAAGACAGAGCATCTCTTTCCAGAAGTTGAAATGAATTGTTTAGTGCTTTTTCATTTTTGTACCCTCAAGAGGCAGAGGACATAATTCATGTTTGAGACAGTTTATTAGGGATCTATGTGGTAGGATTTGCTCTTTTGACTACCACTGCAATTATTACTGAAGTACACTTTTGGTGTAGTTCCTTTTTTTTCTTTTTTTTTTTAATTTAAACGGGGTATCCGAGTCTCTTAGAGCCCCGACTAATCCCGGGGGTGCACAAGCCCTCGGCAAGGAGTTTCCCGCAAGTGCACCACGGTTAATTCAGGTTTTACCCAGTCCGATGGCCCTCAGAAATTGTTTGCACCCAGTGGGTTTCGAACTTGACACCTTGAAAGGGAGCAAACCCAAGGCTTCAATTGCCACCAGGCCAACCCTTGAGGGTTAGTGTAGTGCTTATATAATAGATATGTCAACTGATTCAAAAAAAAGAACTCCAAGAAAGAAGATGCATACATTATTGTTCAGGGGAAAAGTAATGAACTAAGCATGCATGCAGGAGAATCAAACTAAGTCAGCCTGTAGAGATTAATCAGAGATTTGTGGCATAGTTTCTTTGAAAGAACTAACTTTTTGGGATGATAACTGGTTAGGAAATGGCAGCCTCAAGCAGCTCTTTTCAGACATTTATTTGTTGCATCAGCAACTAGAGGCCACTGTGGAAGAAGTCTGGTCCATCCATGGATGGAACTTAACATATAGAAGGACGATACAAGAATGGGAGGTGGATAGATTTGCTGACCAATTTGAAGGATTGAAACAGGGAGAAGACACTCTCAGGTGGATTCATCATAGCAAAGGTATTTTCACAGAAAGTTCTGCCTGTAAGAATCTGAACCAGATGAGGAATCAACTCAGTTAGCAGTCTTAGCTGGTTGGTGGTAAAAGAGGCAGCACTAACTCAGGAGAATCTCATGAAGAGGGGAATACGTATGTGTCCTAGATGCTTTTTTTTGGGGGGGGGGGGGGGGGGGGGGGGGAGCAAGAGGCCGAGACAGTCAACCATCTGTTTCTTCACTGCAGGGTGGTTAGACAACTTAGGAACTTGTTTACAAGCTTCAGGGGCATAAGTTGGACTACGACAGAAAGGACAAGTCAGGTTATAGAAAGCTGGAATAATGAAGGTAGTGGCAGTATAGACAAAAGCAGATGGATTATTGTCCCAGCAGTGATTTCGTGGACCATATGGAAGGAGAGAAATTTGAGATGTTATGAGAGCATTAGCAGTCCTTCACATTGGATTAAAATGACTGCATTATCACTTTTCGCTATTGGTGCGCAGTTCTGAGTATGTAGATGATCCAGTAGCTATTATAGATATTCTAGGTTCTTTGTAAGATGAAGTAGCACCTAGTTTTTTTTCGGATTTGCTGAGTCTACTCGACTGTATGTAGCTCCATGGTGTAAATTTGGGCTCCTAGCCTTTAGTGCTGAAGATTTATATACAAATCTATTACCTTTGTCAAAAAAAGAATCAAACTGAATCATGGAGGGAAAAAGATGCACACAAATGGATATAGTGGAGAAGAGAATGCAAAAGCCTCTTCCCACAATAATAGATCAATATAAGCTGTCCCAATATTACTTTATTTATTTACAGGTAAAACTTGATGCGAAATTTCTTCAGACAGGAATTCTTTTTATATAATTTATTTTCCTTGGGTATGGAAGATGAGGGGGATTATAAATGTTTATCTTTTATCAGAAAATAGGAGGATAATATTATTAACGAGAAGACACTGCACCAAGTACTAAAACAGAAGTCTCTTCAAAGATATACAATATCCAAATACTATGAAGGATGGAAAGACGCAATAAATTGCAAAAGCTCTCTGAACCTTCCTACAGAGTCTTCTAAGTGGGTGTTTGGATTGGCTTATTTTTTTGGCTTTTGAAAAAGTTTTGGAAGTGTTTGGGTAACACAAAAAAGTGCTTTTAAGAACTTTCTTATAACTGAAAAAGAACAAAAAAAGAAAAGCCAAAAGTCAAAAGTCGGGAGTTCCCAACTTATGGATTTTGGCTTTTAACTTATAAGTCACTTAAAAAAAGTCAATCCAAACACCTGTCAAGTACCAAAGATGCTATATACATTTATGTGGCTATAAAATCATGTCATCGAGGGTAAACTAGCAAATTTAAAGTTAAATTGTTGTTAAATATAGAAAGGTGTCAACCCTGTTCAAACATAATAAAAAGGAAAGTGTCACACAAAAATGGACAGAGGACTAGTAGTCAGGAACATCACCAAAGTTCATTGTAAATAAAACATATGTAACATACTCCACATATAACGTACTACTCATATATGGAGACGAGATGATATTCTAGTACCCCTTCTCTGATTTAGAAATTTAAACAAAAAAATCAAGATTCAACTCCAACAATTTGGAACTTCCAACATAGTGGCATACAAATACTCTAGTTGTGAAACGTTTGTTTCTGCTACCATTTTTCCTTGATGGAAAATAGTTACACTTCTGTAGTATCTAGTTTAGCCCTCGCATTTTTTTTGTTACACCATAATTCAAATTTGGATTTGACATTCAAGTTGTTTTTTAGATCATTATCACTGCAGAGAAAAATAAAAAAAGGAAACTCTACCCAAACATCATATGCAGGCATGAAATCACATAAACAATCAGAACAGAAGTTAGAAATATTCTATGCAAGAAGCATCTGCTAACCTCTGAACTCCAGCTCTAGATGTGTCTCCGTTAATGTGCTCAGGAGAAAGGATGTCTCTTACAGCTAGATACTCTAAGACCTGTTAAAGTGAGTTGACATATTGTGAAATCAAAAGCTTGGTACGACAGCAATGACAAATAACAGATCTGCTACGCATATCAAGAGAACCCTCTGTGGGAAAGGTTTAACCAAGAGAAGACCTCATGTAAGACAAATGGGTACAAACTAAAAAGGAGCTGACCAAGAAGCCACTAAGACATTGCCTAATTACATACTGATGTATTTCTCACCAGTTTTATGCTACAGCATCTTAATGACAAGAAAGACAATCTTCTTAAGCATTCAGGCCACCACCCATATTGCTGCTTTTGTTAATATACTTGTGTTAGTTAAACACAAGATTTTGAACGGAAAAAAATGTTACCTCATTAATTCTAACTAGACTTTGTGAAAAAATTGAATCTCCAAAGCCAGAAATATCAAAGAGAAGATTACTACTCCCTCCATCTCAATTTAAGTGTCTTACTAATTTCCTTTTTAGTTTGTCCCAAAAAGAGTGCTTCTTTCTATATTTAGTAAGTTTTCCAATTCTAACATTCTACATGGGAAATTTAAGACCCAAGATTTAAAGGACTACACACATCTTTAATTTAAGACCACAAGATTCAAAGTTTCCCTTTATTTCTTAATCTTCGAGCCCAATCAAACTAGGACACGTAAATTGGGACAGAAGGAATATGTGACATTGGTTTTTATGCTCTTCTTTCTAGTGCTGGGAACTACTTCACATTTTCTTTTCTCTAACTGTTCAATGACTTAAATATATTGTTTTTTATCAATGTTGTGAAAGGTGATCGCCTTGTCGCCAATGGCGAGAGGCAAGCCAACCTTCGTCACCTTTTAGCTTTATGGCGAGGCGATCTTCAAAAGACGACGGCATAGCGACAATGGCGACAAAGGCGAGAGACAAGAAAGGCGTCGCCTTTTGTATTTTCTTAAAAAAAAGAAGACCAATTTAGGGTTTTAAAAGTTAGAAGATAATTTTAGGATTTTCTTTCCAAATTTGCACAATTGCACTCTTACATTTAGACTTTGACTCCTACCAAATGACCCAACTATACTTCACGACCAGCCAAACTTTTCCATAGACTCCAAAGTCCAACCAATATGTATTTCTTTTTTCCTTCTTTTTTTCTTGAGATTTCTTCATCCAGTGTTTTTTTACTTCTTCTTCATACTAAAAAGTTATTTCTACCTCTATTATTTTTCTCACTGTTTTAACTTTTGTTTTATTTTTTCCTCATTCAAGCTCTATACTTGTAGTATCTATTATCTATTTTTAATTTTGAATTGAAATATTTGCTAATATGTTATTGAGATTGAGATTTTGATTATTTATGTATGCAATTAAATATTTTAATTTTTTGGTATTAATTGACATCCTGCTTCAAAAAGGCGAGTGGCAAGTGGCAAGGCAGACCCTTGTCGCCTTTCGCCGTCCAAAACATTGTTTCTGATGTTAGAATGGGCAAAATACAGAGAGTATATACATCTGATATTTCACGTTTATTTGTAAGTTATAGTTATATTATCCTACCCGTTCAGTGACATAGAATATCAGACTTTATGCATATTGCCCATTCTACCTACTTGGCTTTGAACTTTGAACTCAAAATCACAATGCATGAATTGATCATTGGCACCACAAAATGACTTTTTTTAATTTATTTTTTTTAATTAGCAAACTGAACTACAGTGATCATTGCATTGCTATGTTAGCTAGTTGAGATCTTCCATAAGCTGCTAGCTACCTGATTTATGTTTATGTGCACATGTTAGAGTGACATCTTAAGAAGCGGCATAGCGAATAAATAATTTTTCAGTAACATAGCTTCTAGCTCAAACACATTCAGACTATGAACTGGCGCTAAAACTCATATTTACCCATATAGCTCTCAAATTTCATACTTCCAAGCTAACTACTCATTCAGTAGAGCAGGATATAAGGCTACAGATTACTACATTACCTTCAGCAACTTTCTGAGGATTGGAATCTTATTGAACTCCCTCCTGTATCGCTTCATTATGTTGTGTAACATCTGTAAACCTAAAAAGCAAAGACAATAACAGATCCAGCAATCAGTATATTTGAAAATAGAAAAAACTAATGCATGCAGTAAGAATCAATTTATTACCATTTTTGTTTATAATATCCATCAAAACTGTCCGTGACTTTGTTTTCAAGATTGCATCAAGGATCATAGAAAGGTCCCGATTGCTGCAAACATATAAATGCATAAATTAACAATTATGTAAATAAGAAGTAGCACCAGCTAAAAATGCAACTCTTAGTACTACAAAGAGTTAAAAAGGTGAGCCATGTGTTACCTCTGGATAGCTTCACCGTTACAGCCATCCCCTGAAGCAGCCGTTAAGAGGAGGAGCTTCAAGTAGCACCTGGAAGCGTCCTGCTACAAGAAAAGAGAAATATAATAATTGAAACGTAATGTAGATTACTGTGGATTAGGCACGCATGCAGTTAAACAACAACAACAACGACATACCCGGTGAAATCGCACTAAGTGGGGTAGAAGTTTTAAAAACAGGAATGCTTTCAGAATATTATAGTATCCTAGTTGGAAAAGGAGTTTAATATAGTATCTATAAATAGGATCTCGATTTAATAATGTAGAGACAACAATTCAATAATATTCATCTCCAATATTTCTCACAAAGAGGTTACTAAGTAAAGGCGGGCTTAAAAAACTGGAAATGCCACAGAAGATAAAAATAGGACCATGAAAATCTAAATGGAGAGGTTACTAAGTCGAGATGATATTACATGGCCAACAATGATGAATGATGATCCCTTATCACCACCCCACTAAATGAGCGCTTTCCACCCCTCCCTTTCAAAGGAATTTTGGCCTATTCCCCCTCAATGAATTAACACCAAAGATGCTGCACCAAGTGCAGCAGAAGCAGAAGAAACAAGCATTCACACAAACCAGCACAATGATTAATCTCGAATCACTCAGCAAGAAAAAGTAAGTACAGATAATATCACATAGCTTTTAACTACTCACCTTGCGTTTGCTTATTCCACCATCATGATCCAATAACTCATTAAGTTTCTCTTCAACTGCAAATTTAGGTAAGAAAAGATAATGTAACAATACTCCACAACCTGCAGATTCCAAAACAAAATGATAACAAAGATATACCTGCTTCAAAATGACCATGTAAGGAGCCATCTGGAGGTTTCTTCAATTTAGGTTGTGGAACTTGCAATTTACTGTCCACATCAGGGGATGGTCTGGAATTCACAGCGTAATTCCTCTGTTTCCCCTTCTTCACTAAAGAAGATGCACGAGAAGTTTTCACAAAAAGACATGATTGCAAGGAATCATGTATCTCTTTCCCGTTGCTGGATTTTGACTTCCTCAAAGACTTGCTAACACCTGCATCAGGAGAAGTTATCTCCAATTCCTGTGCGGAAGAGATAGAGTACTTCACAACTTTTCCAGCTACCGTGCACCCTTTTCTCACTCCAGACACAGTTTCACATGTATCTTTCAATGACAAGGAAGTCTCAACAGGTTGAGCAGAAGAATGAGACAGAAACTCTGAGCCTTTCAGTGCCACACATGTTTCCGCCTTTAAAGCTGATGCAGGAGATACATCAGGGAGGTTCTCACTTTCCTCTCTGAAATTCAAGCTAACAACAGCAATGGAGTTGCCTAAATTAACTTTTTCTTGGCCCACAGAACTGTTGATATTTGTTTGACAGGAAGTCTCCTGATTTTCAGCAATAAATCCATCCAGTGTGTTTTTCTTTTTAGGTTTCCGTTGGATTTTAATTTTAGCACAATTAATAGTACTTGTAGCACATGTAATGATGTCTTCTTTATTATTCATTTTAGCATCCTCGTGCAGCACAACAGGCTCAGGATACTCATCATCAGAATCCTCCTGAACAATCACTTCTGCATTCAGCGGGTCACCACCTATATAGCCCCGACAATTAGCTGAACCACATACACACTTTTTTACTGCAGCCCCAAAGACTCGGACATAATTGTAGTCAAATGTCACCTCTTCACCCTGATAATAGGATCCAAAGCATATATCAGTTAGAAACATAATAGAACAAACCAAACCCAAAACAAATATAGCTCTAGTATTAAGATGGAAATTACTCCAAGAGGATTCAGAGAGGTATAGTAACCATGCCTACTTAGGAAACAACTGAAGAAGAAAAGGAGTCCAGGGACTCTGTGGGATAACCATATGTCTTAAATTCCTCTACTGATGAAGACACCTTCATCCCCTCAAGCTTGTACTTCTACAACCGCCTCTCACACCACACCCCGCACCCCCCAAAAAAAA
This sequence comes from Solanum aculeatissimum, assembly GCA_038996855.1. Classification (NCBI taxonomy): domain Eukaryota; kingdom Viridiplantae; phylum Streptophyta; class Magnoliopsida; order Solanales; family Solanaceae; genus Solanum; species Solanum aculeatissimum. The sequence continues at coordinate 8,237 of JBCEWC010006652.1, read as the reverse complement.
AAAAAAAGAAAACAGGAGAAGAAAACCAAAATGCAATACAAAAATATTTCTCTTGCATGTGTTGTTAACAAATACCCCACGTCAAGAAAGAAGACAATAGGTTTAATTTATTAGGTTTGTCAAGCATTTTTCATCACTACAGGATACCATCGTTTCCTGCATGAGTCCAGTCAAAACTTTCTCAACACCAAATTTGATAGCTTATTCCCCTCCACTCCCCTTAGTGGAAACAACAGAAGTTCAAAAAAGGAGAAGAAAAAAGAACCAGGTTGAGAGCAGAAAATGACAATTGTGTCCTTACTGACCAGATCGCTTAGTCTCCTGTAAAGGAGAAGCCCTTTGAAGGTAAATATGGCATCTGAGATCAGCATGAAAGAGAAGGCAAGGTGTCTTAACTCTAATATAGAAGTGGTAAACTTTTGCTTTTGCAACACTGAAAATACTATCAAAGAGTTCAGCATTCATGACTGTTGCATTCTGATTCAACATAGCTGAGAGCTATTTCTTAAGAGTTAAAGTAACCATGTCAATCTATGTAGTAGTGATTTTAAGATAAAAGAATAGGAGTGTAGAAGTACAACCAGACTTCTGGACTTTGGATTTCATTAGTTCTAGTGGTCAACTCGATTCTTTCATCATGTATCCTCCCCTGTTCTGGACATAGAATAGATGAAATAAATCAAAAATGGATTTTTGTTCAAGAATGAATCTTGTTGGAACTGTCCATATTAGGTTCATCCTTCGGAACGGTATCACATCCCCAATCTGATGAAATAGGATAAATTGAGATGGTATTTTGTAAATATGTAATTTCCCTCTGGTGGACTTCTTCCACAAGAATATCGTTTTCTTTCTTCTTTTCCTCTCCTTTCTCCTCCATTATCCCTTCATTGTATCTCCTTAGAATTCTCTTTTTAGATGGAGAAGAGAGTATATTTCAGATCTCGGGGAGGGGGGATCTTACGACATCACAGAGCCAAGATCAAAAGCTGAAGTTTGGTATGATTGGGTTGAAAGTGCTAGGGATCATATAGGAGAATGGTTCTTAGCAGGGTAGCTCTTGGTTGGATATGCAAGAGGCTAGTGTCCAGATGTACATCTCATTCTTTTGCACCAAATATGTCGAATGAGATTGATATATTCTTTTGACTACTCTAGTGGCTCATGACTAGAAATTAGAATAGTTCTTTTGGGTACTTCATATATACATTGCCATCACCAAAATTTAGGACTTCTACACTCATGTTGATATCATGGTCTTATGTGAAAGTTGTGTTAAAGCTTTTCTTATAAAAGTTGAATGAAGGTATGGACTGCCCAAAATCCCTTTGCATATTATGTGATGGTATGGGAAAATCCCAATCCCATATGTATTTACTGAAGTCTTCTCAATTATGGAAGGTTGTCTTGCTCGGCAGGGATAGTTCAGCGCTGGTCACATGACCCTGAACTTGGGGTGTGACAATACTTATCAGAAATTCAAGACTTGATGAATGCAACAAAAACAACCGTCACAATTTTTTCCAATCCATTATGCTGATGTTTAGAGTTTATTAGATGTTAAAGAGCTCAGAACTACTCGTATACTTGTTGGAAACAGTGTAGTCAAAGGCGCTCTTTAAGTGCGGTTAAACCCTGAAGCGAGCTCAAAACGTGTTGAGCGCTTCGTTTCGCTTTATGTGTTCTTCAGTGTCGTCATCAAGGTTCTAAGACAAACTTTTCCTTGCCAATGAGCCTCTTCAGTAGAAGTGACACTAAACAATTGATATTTCACTTTACCATAATTATGTTCAATTTCTTTGGTCATATATTTTTCATTCATGTTTATAATTATTAGTCTTGAACTTAACATATATATTTGTATGTTTTCTCCCTTTGCACCTTTTTTCATTAAAGTCGATGCTTTATTTGTGTTTTTTGCTTAAAGCCCCAACAGACCTTCGAGCTTTTTTGCGCTTTTCGCCTTTGATAACACTGGCTGGTAAAACATAAAACTAGAACACAGTAAGGGCTAATAATAGAGGACACTTTTTTTTTGCTATATGCAGGTCATTTAGGATCCCTGTGAATTGTCAAAACCAAGTAAGTTGGACTAAATGAAAAAACAGACTTACCTTCTTTATGTCCCTTAAAGCAAAGAGTCCTATGCAGACCTCTCCATTCACGATCCACTGTTCAGCAAATGAAAGGAAGTTGGGTCAAAACATTAAAGATTAAAGACTATTGAAACATGCAGTCAATACTTCCATGTAAATAATGAAACATGCTTCCATAATTATCTCTTGAAACATGCACTCAAAAATAGCTATGGAGATTCAACTTAGAAGACAACAGAATCTGGAGAAAGTTCATCACCCATAAGTGTGGTATGTCAAGCCAAAGGACAACAGAAGTAGCCAGATCCATTTATGGTACCAGTTTATGGAAAACAATCAGGAACTAATGGCCAGCTTTCAACAATAGCATCTGCATCAAGATTCGGGATGGGCCTAAAAACTGATTTTTGATATGATACTTGGACAGGTCAAAGCTCTTTGAAAAAACTTTTCACTGAACTTTACTCTATCAGCTTAAAACAACTGAACAAAGGTTAATCAGATTTGGGAAAAAGAAGGATGGAATCTGACTTTTAAGAGATATCTAAATGACTAGGAAATTAAGAAAGTAAGAAACATGCTACAGACTCTGAACCATTCAAGATCACCCATGAACTACCAGACAAACCAAGTTGGAAGTTAAATAGCAAGAAAATCTTCACTGTTAAATCTGCCAATGGGAATTTAAATCGCAATGCCTATATAACAGTGTTGGTGCCCTGGACAGTCAAGATCCCTCCCGAGATCTGTTGTTTTGCCTGGCTTGTGGTCAGGAAAGCTTGCCTAACATATGAAAAAACACAGAGGAGGTTTCCAGATTAGCTCAAAGTGTATACTGTGTGGAATGGACGGGGAGACTAATGAACATCTATTCATTTGTTGTAAAACAACAGCAAATATGTTCTTTTGTATTCTAGGAAACAGCTGGTCATGCCCAGAGCCCTTTTGATCTGCTAAGCAACTGGGAAGAGATAACGCAAAAGAAATGGAGGAGAAAATTGATGGCAATTGATTCCATCTTGCATAAGGTGGATAGCTTGGACAGGAAGAAACACAGGGATCATTGAAGATAAAGAAACACCATTCACAAACTTAGGATGAAGTGATATTAGAGGATTGCCTACCTTGAAGCAAGTGATACTGGAGGAGGTATTATCCTGATGTGGGACTGCAGAGCTTGGACGGGGGAGGCTTTGGGAATTGGTGCCTATACATTAACATGTAATTTGAGGCACAATTTCAGAGCTTCTCTTGCCATTTAACTGGAGTCTACGCCCCAATTTTTTTTTTTTAATTTTCTTTGAGAAGGTAACATTTGTGTATATTCCTTGAACCAACACACGGGTTCCACTGAAAACTAATTTTACAGCTTGTCAAAAAATTAGGAAAAGTGAGTCAAAATCCTAACAGTAACCTAGGATACCTATAATGGATTCAGTGTCCTTGCACCAGAAGAAAAAAAAGCCTGACACAATTTAGTTTAATCTTTTGAAGATCACAGCTCTCGCTCTCAAAACATCTAGCATTTCATTCTTCCCAAACAGTCCATCAAATACAAGCTGAACCAATCCTCCGCCTATCACTATCCACAGCTCCCACCCTTACTTCTCCCCAACTGTACAGAAGATGTGTGATTCTATTAGGCATAGCCCAAGTAAAACCCATGAGACTAATGAAAATCCGCCACAGTTGGGATGTTATTCTGCACTGGAGAAACATATGGTTCACTATCTAAACCTCTTTCCCACATAAATAGCATCTAGAACACATGGAGAACTTCCTTTTCTTCAGATTTTCCTGTGTCAAAACTGCTTCTCTTGCCAAAAGCCACATGAGACAGCCACCTTGAAAGGGATTTTAGGTTTCCACTTTGCTTCCAAGGCCGAAGAAAAGATAGTTGTCCACCTTGATTTAGCAACTAATATGCAAAGTTCACCTTGAATGTGCTTTTGCTATTTCTGCTCCACCATAATCTATCGAGTTCATCCCTTGTTCCTGTAAAAACTTTCAACCTTCCGAAAAATTCAGTCACAGTCCCGATTTCCCAATCATTGGAATTCCTTATTAACTGGAAATTCCATCCATTGTGTTCAAACCTCAGCTACGCTCACTTGTTTATTCAGAAACAAGTCATGCATATCTGAACAGATACTTTTCAGACTACTAGAGCCTAACCATTTATACTCCCAAAAAGAAGTCTTATTTCCATTGCCTACCCTGATGGATGTTGCTAAAACAGTCATCCCATCCAAATTGTTATATTGAAAGAATAAAGGTTTGGGAAGAAATCGCAGATGTTAATTGAAGGTCCTTCAACTATTTGTGGTGACTTCAACACTACAAGATATGCCTCAGAGAAGAGAAACCGCAACAAGAGATCGAGAGGGATGATAGAGTTCTCTGACTTCAACAAGAGATCGAAAGGGATGATAGAGTTGTCTGACTTCATTAGAGATATGAACTTAATAGACCTCAGCTGCAAGATGGCAGTTATACTTGGTGCAAGGGGGACAATCAAGACAGAGCTTCTAGGATCGACAGATTCTTGTATTCAAAAGAATGGGATGACTACTTTAATAACATAAAACAGTCCCCTTTGCAAAGATTCGCCTTTGATCGCATTCCTTTGGCCATACAGGGTGGTTCTTGGACAAAAAGAAAGAACTATTTTAAATTCGAAAATTGGTCGCTTGGGACTGCAGGTGTCAATGACAAGGTCAAAGAGTGGTAGAACTCCTTCAATTTTAAAGGCAAACCTAACTTCATGCTATCATGTAAATTGAAGGCACTCAAACATAAATTAACGAACTGGAACAGAAGTGAGGCTGGCAACCTAGTGATCCAAAGAAAACAAATTTTAAAACAACTGGCTGAGATGAATTTGAAACTGGGGTCTAGACCTTTGACAGAGGAAGAATCATCTAAGAAAGCAGCTTTAACCTTAAAATTTGAGGGATTGATAAAAATGAAGAAGTTGCGTGGAGGCAGAAGTCAAGGGTCCTATGGTTGAAGGAAGGCGATAAGAACACCAAGTTTTCCATAAAGTTCCAAAATGCTAGTAAAAGGCTCAACAAAATAGACCAGCTAATGGTAAAAGGTGAATTAATCGAGGAGCCTACAAGAATAGAAGGTGCCATTATCGACTTCCACTAAAAGTTGTATTCAAAGACCATGCACTGGAGACTTATCAACATGCTCAATACTTGTCCAACTCTTTTAGCTGAAGACAATGTTAGATTATAAGAGAAATTCACTGAGAAGGAAATCTTAAGGTGTCTGAAAGTGTGTGCAGGAGATAAAGCTTCTGGTCCAGATGGTTTCTCAATGGGTTTCTTCATTAAGTGCTGGGAGATTGTGAAACAGGACATCATGAATGCCTTTCATAACTTTCACGAGCAAGAAGTTTTTGAAAGAAGCTTCAATGCAACATTCATAGCTCTTATCCCTAAGAAGAAAGGTGCTAAGGATTAGAAGATTATAGGCCTATTAATGGATGTGGCCTAGTGGTCAATGATGGGATGAGAACCATGAGGTCTCAAGTTTAAATCTCAAAGACAAAGCACTAGGTGATTTGTTTCCACCTGTCCAAGCGTTGGTGGACATAGTTGCTCGGTGCATGTGCTTGTGGTAGATAGCATGTACCTCATAGAATTAGCCGAGATGCACGCAAGTTAGCCCCAGCACCATAGTTATCAAAAAATAATAACAATATCTTGCTCCTTTTGATGCTTGCTTGAGAGCATCACATACCCAACAAAGGTTTTTCTCATCTACCCCAAATCTGCTCAAAAACAATCTCCCTCTTTCAAATAAAATGAACTGCAGGATAATGCCTGACGCTTGAATCCTTTTTCAAAATGCTCCCGGGCACATTTCCCTATAAATTTTAAAATTACCTCTGCCAAAATTACCTCGCACTTCCGGTGGTCCTTCTGATCACCGGAAAGTACAGCCTCCCGTCCTTGCTTCCCTATAACACACTTAACCCTTTCAATAACTTGCATTCCTTTTTCCGGCTGTCTTGCCGGAAATTAACCCCCCTTCTTTCAAACTACCCCCGAGAATCCTTTCTTTTTCTTTAAAAACCCTTTATTTAAGTTTTCTCTTTAAGTTTTTGATGGCCAGTTTTCAAGATCAACAGGAGAATGTTATTTACTACAATGCAGGATTCAAATCATACGAGATAGTCAGATGCAACTATGATACAGAAAGTTGGTTTGAATGGACAAAGCGCAATCACAACTTAATGAGGAGAACCAAAGTCAGCATTAAAGTCTTGAGATTGTTGGTGGCAACATTTATTGAAGCGTCAAAGATACACGAGAATGCGGTGAAAAGATGGAAAATGAAGGAACATTACTCAGAGTTTTTTTGTACTCTGAAATTTAACGGAAATGGCAGATACATCAGTTTTATTGCTATCCAGGGCATTAACAAGTCTGCCATTATTACACCAGAAACCAAGTACAAGGAAGGATGGGGAAACATTGCGCATAAAATAGCCAGGTTCATTCATGAACCTAGAAAGGAAATGAACACACAGATCCCCAAGTTGAAGAGGCTGGACATCTCATACAAGGAGGCTTGCAGCAGTAGTAGATGGACGACGACGTCAAAAGAAGTGATTCCTCCTCGAGACAACATCATAATTGGGGAAGAGCCTCTGAAGTCGGAGAATGAACTGCTAAGGAGATGCATCGTCGGCAAGTTTCACAACCACCTTCAAGAGTCTCCGAGTCTGAATGATGCAAGGAGATGGGCATGCAACAACTGGAAGGCAAACAAGGAAGTCAATGTGTTTGCAATGAACGATGGTCAGTTCCTTTTCGAACTCCCATCAAGAACAGCATCAGAACATGTACTTGCAGGACAATGGAAATGGAAGAAGGTGATTGTGGACCTCCAGTGGTGGAGCCCAACGACGGGATGTTGGCCGGCGGAGGTAGCCAGAGATCGGGTCTGGATTAGGGCAATGGGTCTTCTGCTGTCTTTGTGGTCAAAGGATATTTTCAAGAAGATGGGTGAATTGTGTGGCGGCTTCACTGAGATTGAAGAGGAGACATCCCTCAGAAACCATCTCCAGTGGGCCAGAATAAAGGTGAAGGGCAACGGAGGGAGGGTGCCGAAGGAAATAGATGTGACGGAAGGGGGTTTCGCCTATACTATTCCAGTATGGTGCGAGATTCCGGTCACGGTCAGAAGCGTGGAGATGGAAAAAGAAGTGATGGGCTTTTGTCCAGAGGTCAAAGAAGGAAAACAATCCTATTTAGGATATATGGCAGCGGATATTAGGGATGGGCATGTGGGTACCTCGAAGAAAGGGGGGATTTTGAATTATGGTACACATGGCAAGAATCTAGAAGGGAAGGGAAATAGTGGTACACGGATGGATCTGTTAAAAAGAAAGGAGGCTTTGGGCTCCTTTTTGGACCCAATTGTTTATGAAAAGACCCAAAATTTAAGCAGCCCAGCCAGCTCTTTGGACATAGTAAATATCGAAGTCCAAGCCTTCACCAAAGATGATAAGCGCGATAAAATAGGCCAGCAGAGAAAGGCAGCCATTAGAGCAGGGAGCTTACAGTACAGCATAGCTCAAGAAGAGGTTATGGATGCAAGAAATATGGAAGGGGCTATTGTGACGGGGGAACCTGAGGCCAACCATGTAGAAATTCAAGGGGATGAAAGCAATCTCATAACAGTAGAGGCAAGTCCTTTGGATATACAATTCCCAGACAAACACAGCTCTCAATCATACCAGTTTGGATACAACAACATATTATCAAACTGGGCAAGGAGTTTGGGGTCGATTTTAAAGGATGTGAGGAAAAAGCTCTAGAACTCTCTCAAAATTGACGGCAACAAGGATACTCCTAAAAGAAAGGTTATTAGATTTGCTTTTACCGGAATCCAGCCTTTTTTCTACAAGCCAACGATAATCACCCACTGTGATTATTGATATATCACCCATTATTAGGATGGAGGAGAATCGAATTTATTTCAACTCGGGTTTTAAGTCTTTCGATATCACCAGATGGGAAACGGAGAAAGTTGAATGGTTCGAATAGGTAGAGAGAAGCAGAAAGATGATGCACAGATCGTCCATGAGCAGGAAGGTGTTGGAATGGGTCTGTCTCTGCCTAA